>SJYQ01000927.1:35449-118423 GCA_006410935.1 Redunca redunca | reverse complement strand
CATGCGAAGAGTTGACTCATTGGAAAAGATGCTGGGAGGGACTGGGGGCAGGAGGAGAAGGGGACGACAGAGGATGAAATGGCTGGATGGCATCACGGACTCAATGGACATTAGTTTGAGTGAACTCCAGGAGTTGGTGATGGACAGGGAGGCCTGGTGTGCTGCAATTCATGGGGTCACAAAGAGTCGGACACGACTGAGCGACTGAACTGAACTGAACTGAACTGAACTGAACTGAATCATAAATAGGTGCTCAGTTTTGTCAAAGGCTTTTTCTGCATCTATTGAGGTGATCATATGGTTTTTATCTTTCAATTTGTTAATATCATGTATCACACTGATTGATTTCCATATATTGAAGAATCCTTGCATTCCTGGAATAAACCCAACTTGATCATGGTTTATGAGCTTTTTGATGTGTTGCTGAATTCTGCTTGCTAAAATTTTGTTGAGGATTTTTGCATCTGTGTTCATCGGTGATACTGGCCTGTAGTTTTCCTTTTTTGTGTTTTCTTTGTCTTGGTTTGGTATCAGCATAATGGTGGCCTCATAGAGTGAATTTGAAAGTGTTCCTTCCTCTGCAATTTTTTGAAAGAGTTTTAGAAGGATAGGCATTAGCTCTTCTCTAAATGTTTGATAGAATTCTCCTGTGAAGCCACCTGGTTCTGGGCTTTTGATTTTGGGGGGATTTTTGATCACAGCTTCAATTTCAGTGCTCGTAATTGGGTTGTTCATAATTTCTATATCTTCCTGGTTCAGTCTTGGAAGATTGTACTTTTCTAAGAATCTGTCCATTTCTTCCTGGTTATCTATTTTATTGCCATATAGTTATTCATAATAGTCTCTCATAATCCTTTGTATTTCTGCATTGTCTGTTGTAACGTCTTTTTCATTTCTAATTTTGTTGATTTGATTCTTCTCTCTCTTTTTCTTGATGAGTCTGGCTATGGGTTTGTCAATTTTGTATGACTTCTCAAAGAACCAGCTTTTAGTTTTATTAATCTTTACTATTTTTTTTTCATTTCTTTTTCATTTATTTCTGCTTGGATCTTTATGATTTCTTTCCTTCTAATTTCAGAGTTTTTATTCTTCTTTTTTCCAGTTGCTTTAGGTGTAAAGTTAAAATAACCTTAAAAGTTTTGTCCAATAAGTCCAGTATCTGAGTTTCCTCATGGACAATTTTGTCAATTCATTTCTTTCCCTTTGAATGGATCATACTTCTCTGATTCTTTGTGTGCTTTATAATTTTGTTACTGCTCAAAATTGGACATTCAAATATTATAGTGTGTTAACTCTAGAAGCTAGATGTTGCCTCTTCCCCAGGGTTTAATTGTTGAAGACTTAGCTTGTATTCAGTTAGTGTTTGACAGATTTTCTTGAAATCCAGAAACTAAATAAAGCAAACAAAACCTATACCCTTCCTACTCTTTGTGTTTAGAGCACTGCTTTAAACGTGTTGTTGTTCGGTCACTCAGTTGTGTCTGACTCTTTGTGACCCCATGGACTGCAGCACTCCAGGCTTTCCTGTCCTTCACTATCTCCCAGAGGTTGTTCAAACTCATGTCCATTGATTCAATGATGCCATCCAACCGTCTTATCCTCTGTTGCCCACTTCTCCTGCCCTCAATCTTCCCCAGCACCAGGGCCTTTTCCAGGGAGTCAGTTCCTCACATCCAGTGGCCAAAGCATTGGAGTTTCAGCTTCAGCATCAGTCCTTCCAGTGAATATTCAGGACTGATTTCTTTTAGGATGCTGGTTTGATCTCCTTGCAGTTAAAGGGACTCTCAAGAGTCTCCTCCAACACCACAGTTCAAAAGCATCAATTCTTCAGCACTCAGCTGTCTTACAGTCCAACTTTCACATCCATACATGACTACTGGAAAAACCATAGCTTTGACTAGATGGACCTTTGCCACCAAAGTGATGCCTCTGCTTTTTAATACACTGTCTAGTTTTGTCATAGCTTTTCTTCCAGGGAGCAGGCGTCTTCTAATTTCTTGGCTGCAGTCACTGTCCACAATGATTTTGGAGCCTATGAAAATAAAGTCTGTCACTGTTCCTATCGTTTCCCCTTCTATTTGCCATAAAGTGATGTGACTGGATGCCACGATCTTAGTTTCTTTGAGTGTTGAGTTTTAAGCCAGCATTTCACTCTAACTCTTTCACCCTCATCAAGAGGTTCTTTAGTTCCTCTTCGCTTTCTGCCATTTAGAGTGGTAATCTGTGTATCTGAGGTTGTTGGTATTTCTCCTAGCAATCTTGATTCCAGCTTGTGGTTCATCCAGACCAGCATTTCACATAATATATTCTGCTTATAAGTTAAATAAGCAGGTGACAGTATACAGCCTTGACGACCACTTTCCCAATTTTGAATGAGTCTGTTGTTCCGAGTCTGGTTCTAACCGTTGCTTCTTGATCTGCATACACATTGCTCAGTAGACAGGTAAGGTGGCCTGGTATTTCCATCTCTTTACACCTAGTGATTTAAACTGTCAGCCCTCACTTCCTGCTTGCCCTGATCCTGGAGAGCAGCCAACTGTAAAAGCTTAGGGTCTTCTCAGGTCTTTTCTGAACCGGGCATGGATATTGCTTTCTGAATTTTCCAGTATACACAGACACTTTTGAATTGTCTTAATTTCCCAAAGAATCTCTCCCTGGCTTTCCTCCCAGGCCTTTGGCACTCTATTGTACGTCTCAGCCTGAATCTTTTGTCCCCAGGAAGCTGTGGGTTTTTTGTTTGTTTTACAGAGTTCTCAGCAGTGCTTGTCACATACACCCTCTTCCCTGTGTAGGTTCTAAATGAACCAAAAAACAGAGATAGCGCTGTGCAGCAGTCCTTCTGTCACCCTCTAGACAGGTTAGGACGGACAAACAATAATTTGTGAGTAAGGTCTGTTCTGCTCCCTCTGGAACCAGGGGCAGGGCGCCACAGTGGGAGCAGAGGCTGCTGACGTCAAGATTGCTGCTGAGCCAGGGATGGGATGTAGCAAGGACGAGTAAAAATGCCACAAAGCTTTCCTACCATTTTTAAGTTGCCTTTTTCTTAATTCAGCATTTGTTTGGTTGCTGTAAACTTTCGACCCTTTTCAAAAGTTCTGGAGAAACTGGTGCTCACAGTTGCTGCTTGTGTTTCAGTGTTATGCGGAGGGACAGGAGTTTGGAGCCGCCCACTCTGCCATTTTGCTGACATCACCGATGCTTGTGGATGACTCATTTCTCAACTTCTTCTGTGTCTCAGTTCTTTTTTCTGTGCAGGAGATGAGATAGGTAGCGACTAGTGAGGCTTTCCTTCTGAGAGAAATGACCGATAAAAGCCTAACCCAGAAGTCTGTCAACTAAAAAAAAACACACAGCCTAAAAGCTGAGAATTACAGTTTATTTGAGGCTCTTGCTAAGGACTATAGCATGTAAACAGCCTCTCAGATAGCTTTGTGGAAGTTTCCAAAGAGGTAAGGGAGGAGCCAGGATATAAAGCAGACTTTGCTGGGGGAAAAAAATGTAGCTGAACATGAAGAGATTACTGCTGTTGCCAGTGAATTTGAGATTCTTGCTTTGTTGTGCAAGAATTTGGAGATGAAGTAATAGGTAAGAAGTGTATTTATTTAGAGGGCATTACGTTCTGTAGGCAGAGTGTGGGCCATCTCAGAAGGCAAGAGAACGTGAGCTTTCGGATGTGGCGTGGTTAGTTTTTATGGGCTGGGGTAATTTCATAGGCTAATCAGTGGGAGGATTATTCCAATTATTTTGGGGAAAATGGTGGGGGTTTCCAGGAATTGGGCCACTGCCAGTTCTTGGTCTTTGGTGGGTAGCCTCAGAACTGTCATGGTGCTGGGGGATGTGTCTTTTAGCATGCTAATGTATCACAGGGAGTGTTTAATGAGACTCAAGGTCTTCTGGAAGTCACATCTTCCACCACCTTGAACCTAGTTGATTCTAACCAGTCTGTGTCATGTGGCTCTGTTATTCTTTCAAAGGTTGTGCCCTGTCCCCTTCCCTCCTGTATCGCTCTTAATCACACACACACAAAAAACCCAGGCATTTCAAGTTCATAATTTTCGTGCCTTTCTATGTATGGGAAGATGCAGGAGTCTAGTTTCATTGAAATTATTCCTCTGATATGCATTTTAAGTATCTAGGGCCAATAGCCTATTTTTTTCTGTCTTGAATGTCCCTCGAGGTTTACCACTGGTGGTAGCTGCCATCTGGCCTCTCCCCAAAAGGAGCTGTAGGCATCTGTCAGTTTGTTTATGATTAGTACTTTTTGGTTTCTGTGCAAGTAGATCATGAAGATATTCTTTGTTTTCTTTTAGGAACTCTGTAATTTAAGCTCTTAATTCTGAGGCCCACTGCAAATTAATTGTTTGGTGTGATATAGGTGTTAAGATTAATTCCCCCCCCCCCTTTCATTTATTCAATAGTTCCAGCATCATTTGTTGAAAAGATGATCCTTTCCCTACTACACAGATCTGGCACATTAGTCAAAAATCATTTAACTGTATATGTCTGGGCCTAAATTTGGCCTCCCTATTTTGTAACATTTATCTAGTTATCTTTCCTTATGCCAATATCGCAGTGTTTTGACGAAAGCTTTATAGCAAATTTTTGCAATGAGATGGCATGGACCATTCAACTGTGCTTAAAATTGACCTATGTCCATTACCATATAAAATTTAAGATAAACTTACCAAAGTTACTAAAGTGTTTGTGGTATTTTTATTGCTATAGATCAATTTAGGGAGAATCAACATCATCATAATGCTAAGTGCTCCAATACATGAATGTGTTACATCTCTCTATTTATTTAGGTCACTGTTTCACAGTGTTTTATAATTCTCAGTGCAGAGATCTTGCATGTCTTTTGTTAAATTTATTATTATGTATTCAGGATTTCTTTACTATTATTATAAATTAAAAATTTTCATCTAATTGTTACAAGTATGTAAATACACACGAATATACATATTTCTGCTGCTTCTGTATATTGCCCCATGTCCCATGACTTTGTTAAATAGTTCCAGTAGTTGCTCCTTAGTATTCCTTAGGGTCTTCCATGTTAAAAAAAAATGTTTTCTGCAAATAATGACAGTTTTACTTGTTGCTTTCCCATCATCATGATTTTTTCTTTCTTTATGACACTATTTAGAACCATTAATACAAAATCAAATAGAAGTGATGGGGGTTGACTTGTTCCCAGGTTTGAGGTGGGGGCATCCACTGTTTCACCGTTGTCTATGATACTAGTTTTAGGGTTTTTTTTTTAGATGCTTTCATCAAATGGAGGAAATATTTTTCTATTCCTTGTTTTTTATGGTTTTATTTTTTTTTAGAATTTCTGACCTTGAATGAGTGGAATTTTTTTCTTCAGTTACTGAGATCATAATGATAATCCCCCTTTTCTCCATTATTATGGTAAATTATACCATTTGTTGAATGTTGAACCAGCCTTGCATCTTTGGAATAAATCCACTTGGCTCTGATATATTGTCCAAGTTTTTGTTTTTGTAGTGGTGAATTTGAATTGGTAACATTTTGTTCATGACTTTTGCATATGTATTAATGAGCAATGTAGATCTGTAAACATTTTCTTATTTTTGTCATTTTTTGGGTATCATGCTTATATTGCTCCTTGAAATATAATAGTTAAATGTTTCCTCTTTATTTTTTGAAGAAATTGGTATTGGAATCCTTAAATGTTTGAATTCACCATTTAAAACATCTGGTCCTAGAGGGTTTTTTTGATAATGAATTCATTTTACTTAATGGGTATGGAGTTATTCAGATTTTTCTATTCTCATATCTGTTTTGGTAAATTCTATATTTCAAGGACATCATCCATTCCAGCTAAACTACCAAATTTATTGTCATAGGTCCTCAAAATATTCCCTTATTAGTTGTTTAATGCCTATATGATCTGTAGTGACATTCTTTTCTTCACTGTATTGATACCCTCCCCTAGTCTTTTTTTTTTCTGGATGGTAACCTTAGGGTTTTGTTTTTTTTTTTTTTTTAATATAGTTGACTTACAATATTGTATTAGTTTCAGGTAAACAATATAGTGATTCAATATTTTTATAGATTGTAGCCCATTTAAAGTTATTAGAAAATAATGGCTATATTTTTCCTGTGTTGTACAATATATCCCTGTTACTTACATATTTTATAACAGTAATTTGTGTCTTTTAAGCCCATACCCCATCTCGCCCCTCCCCACTTCCCTCTTTCCCCTGATAGCCACTAGTTGTATCTTTATATCTGTGAGTCTGTTTCTGTTTTGTTATTCATTTTTCAGAATTCACATATAAGTACTAATATAGAGTATTTGTCTTTACTATACTAAGCCTAATGTTCTCTTAAGTCAATCCATGTTTTTGCAAGGGGTTGAATTCAGTTCTTTTACTTAGATGAGTAATATTCCTCTGTGTGTGTGTGTAGCACATCTTACGTATCCATTCATCTCTTGATGGATACTGAGGTTGCTTCTGTATCTTGGCTATTGTAAATAATGCTACTGTGAATATTTGAGTGTGTGTATCTTTTTGAATTAGTGTTTTCATTTTCTCTGAATATATACCCAGCAGTGGCTTTGCTGAATCATACTGTAGTGCTACTTTTAGTTTTTTTTTTTTTTTTAACATTTATTTATTTGGCTGCATTGGGTCTTGGTTGCAACATACAGGCTCTTCTTTGTAACAGGCAGGCTCTGGAGCATGTAGGTTGCCCCATAACATGTGGGATCTGAGTTTCCAGACCGGGGATTGAACCCACGTCTGCTGCATTAGAAGGCAGATTCTCAACCCCTGCACCACCAGGGAAGTCCCTACTTTTAGTTTTTTAAGGAAATTACATATGGTTTTCCATAGTGGCTATCCCAATTTAAAATCTCACCAACAGTATACTAGAGTTCCCTTTTCTCTACACCTTCACCAATATTTGTATACTTTTGATGGTAGCCAGTTTTAGACAGGTGTGAGGTAATATCTCATTGTGTGTTTCGATTTACATTTCTCTGATGATAAGTAATGTTGAGGATTTTTATTCATGTGCCTGTTGGCCATCTGTATATCTTCTTTGTAAAAATGTCAATTCAGATTTTCTGCCCATCTTCTAACTGGGTTCTTGTTTTTTTGATGTTATATGAAATGTTTATAAATTTGGACACTAACCACTAATCTGTCATATCATTTACAAATGTTTTCTTCAGTTGTAGATTGCCTTTTCATTTTGTCAGTCATTTCCTTTGTTGGCAAAAGCTCTTAAATTTAATTTGGTCCCATTTGTCTATTTTTGCTTTTATATCTTTTGCCTTAGGAGACTGATCCAAAGAAATATTAGTATAATTTACATCAAAGAGTTTACCATCAATGTTCTCTTCTAGAAGTGTTATTATTTCATGTCTTAAATTTAGGTTGTTGAGCCACTTTATTTTTGTATATAGTATGAAGTAATGTTCTAATTACTTGTTTTATATGTAGCTGTCCAGTTTTCCCAGCCCAATTTGTTGAAGAAACTGTCTTTTCTTCATTGTATATTCTTGCCTCCTTTGTTCTGGATTAATTGGCCGTAGATGTGTGGTTTTACTTCTGAGCTCTCTATTCTGTTCCATTGGTCTATGTATTTGTTTCTGTGCCAGTAGCATGCTGTTTTGATTACTGTAGCTTTGTACTATAGTCTGGAAGTCTGGATGAGTTATACCTCCAGCTTTGTTCTTTCTTTTTTCAGGATTGCTTTGATAATTTGGGATCTTCTGTGGCTCCATATAAATTTTTTGTTCTAGTTTGTTCTAGGATTATTCGTTCTAGTTATGTGAAAAATATCCTGGCAATTTTGATAGTGGTTTTATTAAATCTGTAGATTGCTTTGGGTAGTATCTTCATTTAAATAATATTAATTCTTCCAACCCCAAAACACAGGATGTCTTTCCATTTCTTTATATCATTTTCAAATTCTTTCATAAGTATATATTATAGTTTCAAAGTATAGTTGTTTCACTTCTTTGGTGAAGTTTATTTCTAGGTATTTTATTCTTTTCGGTGTGATTGTAAATGGGATTGTTTCCTTAATTTCTCTTTCTGATAGTATTTGTGTGTACAAAAGCAACAGATTTCCATATATTTATCTTGTATCTGGCAACTTTACTGAGTTAATTTATTAGTTTCAATAGCTTTTGGTGGAGATGTTAGGGTTTTTTATATATAGTATCATGTCATCTGCAAATAGTGACAATTTTACTTCTTCCCTTTCAGTTTGGATTCCTTTCCCCCATTTTTCTTGTCTAATTGCTCTTGCTAGAATTTCCAATAATTTGCTAAATATATGTGGCAAGAGTGGACACTTTTGTCTTGTTTCTGATTTTAGAGGAAATGCTTTCAGTTTTGTTTTTTTTTACCATTGAATATAATGTTAGTTGTGGGTTTGTCATAAATAGCCTCTATTATGTCGGCACTTTGACAGTTTTTAATCGTGAAAGGATGTTGAGTTTTGTCAAATGCTTTTCTCTGTTGAAATAATTGTGTGATTTTTATCCTTTCACTTGTTAATGTGGTGTAACAGTGATTGATTTGTGAACCATCCTTGCATCCTTAGAATAAATCTCACTTGATTATGGTGTGTAATCCTTTTTTTATATTGTTGGATTCAGTTTGCTAATATATTGTTAGGGTGTTTGCATCTATATTCATAAAAAATATTGGCCTATAATTTTCTTTTTTATCTTTGTCTGGTGTTGGATATCAGGGTAATGGTAGCATTACAGAATCAATGTGGAAATGTTCTGTCCCTTTTCAACATTTTGGAATATTTTGAAAAGTATAGATATTAACTCTTCTTTATATGTTTGGTAGGATTCCCCTGTGAAGCTATCTGGTTCAGGACTTTTGTTTGCTGTGATATTTTTATTATCAATTCTATTTACTACAGGTGATTGGTATGTTCAGATTGTCAATTTCTTTCTGATTCAATTTCTTTTTGATTCAGTCTTGGAAGTTTGTATGATTTTAGAAATGTGTCCATTTCTTCTAGGTTGTAAAATTTGTTGGTATTAAAACTGTTCATGGTATTCTTTTACAATTTTTTTTTTAATCTCTGTGATACCATTTGTTATTTCCTGTTTTGATACCTCTGTCATTTCTTGTTTTGTTGATTTGGGCCCACTCTCTTTCTTTCTTGATGAGATTGGCTAAGACTGACTAAAGGTTTATCAATTTTGTTTATCTTTTCAAAGAATATCTTTTCAAAGAACAACCTCTCGGTTTCATTGATTTTTTTCCTTTAGTTTTGATCTCTATGTTATATATTTCCTCTCTGATCTTTGTTATTTCCTTCTTTCTGCTGACTTTGGGCTTCATCTGTTCTTTTTCTGATTTCTTTAGATGGAAAGTTAGGTTGTTTATTTGAGATTTTTCTTTTGTTTCAAATATTGCTATAAACTTAACTCTGAGAAGTGCTTTTGCTGCATCCCATAGGTTTTTTGATGGTTGTGTTTCCATTTACATTTGTCAGGTTAGTTTCTGATTTCCTCAATGATTTCTTCATTGACCCACTGATGTTTTTAGTTGTATGTTCCCACTCTTTGCACTTTTCTCATTTTTCTTTCTGTAATTAGTTTTTCCTTTCATACCATCGTGGTTACAAAACATGCTTGATATAATTTCTATCTTGTTAAATTTGTTGAAACTTCTTTTGTCCTGATGTGATCTATTCTGGAGAATGTTCCATGTGCACTTGAAAATAATCAGTATTCTGCTGGTTTTGGATGGATGTCCTGTATGTATTAAGTTCAACTGATCTATTGTTCATCTAAGACCACTATTGCATTGATTTTTTGCCTAAATAATCTGTCCATTATATAAGTGGAGAGTTAAATCCCCTATTTTATTGTTTTGTCAGTTTCTCGTATTGTATCTGTCAGTATTTGCTCTATATATCAGGTGCATATATGTTAATGAGGGTAGTATCCTCTTCTTGTATTGATTCCTTTGTCACTATATAATGCTTTGTCTTCTGTTATTGTTGTTGTTCAGTTACTCTGTCATGTCCGACTCTTTGCTACCCCATGAACTGCAGCACGCCAGGATTCCCTGTCCTTCACCATCTCCTAGAGTTTGCTCAACTCATGTCCATTGAGTCAGTGATGCCCTCCCACCATTTCATCGTCTATCATCCGTTTAGCCCTTGCTTTCAATCTTTCCCAGCATCCGGGCCTTTGCCAGTGACTCAGCCTCTTCGCATCAGGTGGCCAAAGTATTAGAACTTCAGCATCAGCCCTTTCAATGAATATTCAGCGTTGATTTCCTTTAGGATTGACTGGTTTGATCTGCTTGCAGTCCAAGGGACTCTCAAGAGTCTTCCCCAACACCACAGTTCAAAAGCACTGATTCTTTGGTGCTCAACCTACTTTATGGTCCAACTCTCACATCCATACATGACTACTGGAAAAGCCATAGCTTTTACTATACCTTTGTTGGCAAAGTAATGTCTCTGTTTTTTTAATATGCTATCTAGGTTTGCCACAGCTATTCTTCCAAGGAGCAAGTGTCTTTTAATTTCATGGCTGCAGTCACCATCTGCAGTGATTTTGGAGCCCAAGAAAAGAGTCTGTCACTATTTCCATTTTTTCCCCATCTACTTGCCATATTAAAAAAACTAAGATTGTGACATCCGGCCCCATTGCTGCTGCTGCTGCTGCTGCTAAGTCGCTTCAGTCGTGTCTGACTCTGTGCGACCCCATAGACAGAAACCAGCCAGGCTCCCCTGTCCGTGGGATTCTCCAGGCAAGAATACTGGAGTGGGTTGCCATTTCCTTCTCCAATGCATGAAAGTGAAAAGTCAAAGTGAAGTCGCTTAGTCGTGTCCAACTCCTAGCGACCTCATGGACTGCAGCCTACCAGGCTCCTCCATCCATGGGATTTCTGCATGGCAAATACAAGGGGAAAAGGTGAAAGTAGTGACAGATTTCTTCTTCTTGGGCTCCAAAATCACTGCGGATGGTGACTGAAGCCATGAAATCAGAAGACGATTGCTTCTTGGCAGGAAAAAAAAAAGTGATACTTAGAGAGTGTTGAAAAGTGGAGACATTACTCTGCCAGGAAAGGTCTGCATAGTCAAGGCTATGGTCTTTGCAGTGGTCATGTACGGTTGTGAGAGCTGGACCACAAAGAAGGCAGAATGCCAAAGAATTGATGCCTTCGAACTGTGGTGCTGGAGAAGACTCCTGAAAGTCACTTGGACAGCAAAGAGATCAAACCAGTCAATCTTAAGGGAGATCAACCCTGAATATTCACTGGGAGGACTGATGCTAAAGCTGAAGCTCCAGTGTTTTGGTCATCTGATCCAAACAGATGACTCACTGGAAAAGTCCCTGATGCTGGGAAAAATTGAGGGCAGGAGAAGAGGGAGTCAGAGGATGAGATGGCTGTATGGCATCACTGATGCAATGCACACAAACTTGGGCAAACTCTGGGAGATGGTGAGGGACACAGAGGCCTAGCATCCTGCAGTCCATGTGGTCACAAAGAGCTGGACATGACTTGAGTGACTGAACAACAACAACAATTTGCCATAGAGTGATGGAACTGGATGCCATGATGTTAATTTTTTGACTGTTGTATTTCAGTCCAGCTTTTTCACTCTCCTCTTTCACCTTCATCAAGAGGGTCTTTAGGTGTCATAAGGATGGTGTCATCTGCATATCTGAGGTTATTGATATTTCTCCATGCAATCTTGATTCCAGCTTGTGCTTCATCCAGCCCAGTATTTTGCATGATGTACTCTACATATATGTTAAATAGGCATGGTGACAGTATACAGCCTTGACATACTCCTTTCCCAGTTTGGAACCAGTCCATTGCTGCATCTAGTTCTAACTGTTGCTTCTTGACCTGCATACAGTTTTCTCAGGAGGCAGGTCAGGTGGTCTGGTATTCCCATCTCTTTAAGAATTTTCCACAGTTTGTTGTGATCCACACAGTCAATGAGGCAATGGAGTTCTCTTGCTTTTTCTATGACCTAACAGATGTTGGCAATTTGATCTCTGGTTCCTCTACCTTTTCTAAATCCAGCTTGTACATCTGGAAGTTCTTGGTTTGCATACTGTTGAATACTAGCTTGAAGAATTTTGAGCATTACCTTACTAGCATGTGAAATGAGTGCAATTGTGTGGTAGTTTGAACATTCTTTGGCATTGCCCTTCTTGGGACCAGAATGAAAGTTCTGAGGCCACTGCTGAGTTTTCCAAATTTGCTGGCATATTGATGCAGCACTTTCACAGCATCATCTTTTAGGATTTAAATAGCTCAACTGGAATTCCATCACCTCCACTAGTTTTGTTCATAGTGATGCTTCCTAAGGCCCACTTGACTTAGCATTCCAGGATGTCTGGCCCTAGGTGAGTGATCATACCATAGTGGTTATCCAGGTCATTAAGAGGTTTTTATACAGTTCCATGTATGCTTGCCACCTCTTCTTAATATCTTCTGCTTCTGTTAGGTCCATACCATTTCTGTCCTTTATTGTTCCCATCTTCGAGTGAAATGTTCCCTTAGTATCCCTAATTTTCTTGAAGAGATCTCTAGTCTTTCCCATTCTGTTTTCTAGTTTTCTCCTATTTCTTTGCATTGTTCACTTAGCAATGCTTTCTTATCTTTCCTAGCTATTCTTTGGTACTCTGCATTCAGATGGGTGTATCTTTCCTTTCTCTTTGGTTTTTTGTTTCACTTCTTTTCTCAGCTATTTGTGAGTCCTCCTCAGGCAACCATTTTGCCTTTTTGGAAGGCAAAATCTTTTCTTTGGAGATGGTTTTGATCATCGCCTCCTGTACAGTGTTAGGAACCTCCGTCCATAGTTCTTCAGGCACTCTGTCTATCAGCTCTAATCCCTTGAATTTATTTGTCACTTCTCTGTTTAATTGTATGGGATTTGATTTAGGTCATACTTGAATGGTTTACTGGGTTTCCCTAGTTTCTTCAAGTCTGAATTTTGCAATAAGGAGTTCATGATCTGACTGTATAGAGTTTCTCCATCTTCAGCTGCAAAGAATATACTCAGTCTGATTTTGATTGACCATCTGGTGATGTCCATGTGTAGAGCCGTCTTTTGTGTTCTTGTGTTTGCTATGACCAGTGCGTTCTCTTGGCAAAACTCTGTTAGCCTTTGCCCTGCTTTGTTTTGTACTCCCAGGCCAAATTTGCCCATTACTCCAAGAATCTCTTGACTTCTTTGCATTCCAGTCCCCTATGATGAAAGGGACATCTTTCTTTGGTGTTAGTTCTAGGAGGTCTTGTAGGTCTTCATAGAACCATTCAACTTCAGCTTCTTCAGCATTAGTGGCTGGGGCATAGACTTGGATTACTGTGGTACTGAATGGTTTGCTTTGGAAATAAATCGAGATCATTCTGTCGTTTTTGAGATTGCACCCAAGTATTGCATTTTTGACTCTTTTGTTGACTGTGAGGGCTACTCCATTTCTTCTAAGGGATTCTTGCCCACCTTAGTAGATACAATGGTCATCTGAATTAAATTCTCCCAACCCAATCCATTTTAGTTCACTGATTCCAAAAATGTCGATGTTTATTCTTGCCACCTCCTGTTTGACCACTTCTGATTTACCTTGATTCATGAACCTAACATTCCAGGTTCCTATGCACTATTGTTCTTTATAGCATTGGACTTTACTTTCACCACCAGACACATCCATAACTGGGCATTGTTTCCACTTTGGCTTAGCCTCTTCATTCCTTCTGGAGCTATTTCTCAGCTCTTCTTCCATAGCATATTTGGTACTCACTGACCTGGTACCCAATATGGTACATCTTTCAGTGTCCTATCTTTTTGCTTTTTCATACTGTTAATGGGGTTCTCAAGGCAAGAATGCTGAAGTGGTTTGCCATTCCCTTCTCCAGTGGACCACATTTTGACCACTCTCCACTGTGACCCATCCATCTTGGGTGGCTCTACGTGCATGGCTTGTGGTTTCATTGAGTCAGATAAGGCTGTGACCCATGTAATCAGTTTGGCTAGTTTTCTGTTATTGTGTATTTTATCTAATAAAAAATACTGTTACCCCCAATTTTTTGGTCATTTTAATTTGCATTAAATATTTTTCTATGCCTTTATTTTCAGTCTGTGTGTGTCTTTAGTTGTGCAGTGAGTTTTTTGTAAACAGAGTGTCTATGGGCCTTGTGTTTTTATCTGACCAACCCACCCCGTATCTTTTGGTGGGAGCATTTAGTCCATTGACATTTAAAGTAGTTGTCAGTTTGTACTTAACACCAGTTTCTTGTTTTCTGTTTGTTTTTGTAGTTCTCTGTTCTTCTTCATTTAGTTTCCTCCCTTGTAGTTTGTGACAGTTCTTTTAATGGTGTGCTTGTGTTCCTTTCCTCTCTGTTTTTGTGTATCTGTTGTAGATTTTTGATTCGTGGTTACCATGGGGTTTATATATATCTGTTTTTTGAAACAGGTACTCCTTTAAGTTCAAACATTCTAAAAATCCAGCTTTTTATTCCCTTCCCCAATACTTACTGTTTTTGATGTCATATTTCACATCTTCATGTTTATCCCATTACTGATTGCTGTAGTTACACTTAATTTTATCATTTTTTTGGTGTTTCACTATTCTTGCCAGTTTGAGTGGTTGATGATCAGACTTCCTTTTATATTTGCCTTTACTAGTGGGATTTTTCCTTTTCTGTAGATATTTCCTTCTTATTATAGACTTTTCATTTCCTCTAGAGAAGCTCCTTTAACATTTCTTTTACAGTTGGCCTGATATTGATGGACTCGAAAGTTCTCTATCTCTCCTTCAGTTCTAAATGATAGTTTTCTGGATAGAGTATTCTATGTTGCAGGTTTTCTTTTCAGAATTTTAAGTATATCATGCCACTTCTTTCTGGCCTACAACAGTTCGCCAGAAAAAATCAATAGCTTTATGGGGATTCCCTTGTATATGATTCTTTGTTTTTCTCCTGCTGCTTTTAGAATTCTCTCTTTAACTTCTGCCATTTTAGTTATGGTATAGACATATATGTGTGGATCTGTTTGGGATCATCTATTTGGGAACTTCTGTGCTTCATGTACCTATATAATCCATTTCCTTCTTCAGGTGGGGGAAATTTTTTAGCCATAATTTCATTATATACATTCTTCACCCCCTTTTCTCTTTCTGGACCCCTTTACTGTGAATACTCTCTTCCCTGGTGGCTCAGAGGTTAAAGCGTCTGCCCACGATGTGGGAGACCTGGGTTCGATGCCTGGGTCGGGAAGATCCCCTGGAGAAGGAAATGGCAACCCACTCCAGTACTCTTGCCTGGAGAATCCCATGGACAGAGGAGCTTGGCGCGCTATAGTCCACGGGGTCGCAAAGAGTCAGACACGACTGAGCGACTTCACCTCACTTTACTGTGAATATTGGTATACTTGAAATTATCCAGAATCCCTTAAACTGGTCTCATTTTTAAAAATTTGTTTTTCTTTTTGCCATTCTGATTGAGTGATTTCCATTATTCTTTCTTCCAAATCACTTACAAGGTCTGTAATACCTAGTCTGCTATTCATTCTTTCTGGTGTGTTTTTCATTTCAGTTATTGTATAATTCAGACTGACTGGATCTTTTTCTGTATTTTCTAATTTCTCATCAAAATTCCCACTGTGCTCATCTATTCTTTTCCCTAATTCAGTTAGCATTCTTACTACTAATGCTTTGAATTCTTTAGTAAATTGTTTATTTGTTTCATTCGTTGTTTTTCAGAGGTTTTCTCTTGCTCTTTCAGTTGAGATATATGTGTCTTTCTTCATTTTGCTTATGATCGTTTCTCTGTCTCTGTGACATTGCTGAGACAGTTACCTGTTGTGGTCCTGAAGGGGTGTCCTTATGTGGGTCATCCCTATACTGCCTGTGTGTGCTCAGTGGCTTTGGTGGGAGAGCTGGATTTGATGTGAACACAAGCCATGCCTGCCTTCAGGCTGTGCTGGCAGTTACCACCTTGGTTGGAGGCGGGTCTGGAGAAGGAGGGGCTGAGACAGTAACCTTTCTTCATTGGAAAAGACCCTGATGCTAGGAAAAATTTGAAAGTGGGAGGAGAAGGGGAAGACAGAGGATGAGATGGTTGGTTGGCATCACTGACTCGATGGACATGAATTTGAGTAAGCTCTGGGAATTGGTGATGGACAGGGAAGCCTGCCGTGCTGCAGTCCATGGGTCGCAAAGAGATGGACACGACTGAGCAACTGAACTGAACACAGTAACGTGATGTGAGCTGGGGCTCTCTCTGCTCAGTGACTGTCATGCACCTGTTGGGGGCAGGGTCTGGACCCATGTTTTGGAAACCAAGCCCCAAGGTTCAGGCCCAAGCAGGTTCAGTTCCCTTTAAGTGTGTGCTCTTCCTGCTCAAGACAGCAGCGCCCTCCTCTCCAAGGGGACCAGTGCTGGAGCAGGGGGGGCTGACAGGGTATTTGACAAGGGTCAGTTCAGAGGCCGTGGTGATCAGGCCAGTATCAGAGACGCGTCTACTTCTGATGCACTGCCTGTGCCATTGCCTGGCTTCCTCCAGCTCAGATGCTGCTTGGAGTTTGAGCCACTTTAGTGACCCATGGTCATCGCAGCCATCCCTCCAGTGTGAGCTGCAATGTGAGGCAGATCAGCGCTGCAACATCCACTCAGTCAGGCTGGGATTGTGCTGGTGCTATCATGCGAAACCAGCCAGCCAACCTCGTGGTTTCAATCTGCCATATGCACCCCGCTTTGCGAGCAGTCATTCCCTCACTTCTCACGGGCAGAGTCCGGGTTTTCCACAACCCTCCTGTTAGTCCCACTGGCCCTTTGATCAGCCAGCAGAATTCCTCTTCCTTTTGTCAGACCCCAGCGCTGGGAAACTCAATAAGTGGCTCAGACTGCTCACTCCCTAGGGAAGAGTCCCCCCATATAATCTTCCTTTTCCTCTGATTCTGCTCCTATGGGCACAGATCCTGGCCTGATCCCTTGGCTTCCCTTTCTACCTGATTCTGCCGGTATCTTTCTTTCCATCTTGGTTGTACAAGAGTCTTTCTGCTATCCCCAGTTAGTATTCAGTGAGAATTTTCCCACATGTAGATGTATTTTTGGTGTGTTTGTGGGGGAAGGTGAGTTCTACATCCGCTTACTTCACCATCTTGATTGAAGTCTCTTCTCATTCTTGACATTGATCACTTACAATCTCTCTTTAAAATCAGTACTGCTGTGAAAGTCACTCAGTCGTGTCTGACTCTTTGTGACCCCATGGATTGCAGCTTGCTGGGCTCTTCTGTCCATGGGGTTACCCAAGCAAGAACACTGGAGTGAGTTGCCAATTTCTTTTCTGGTGGCTCAGAGGTTAAAGCCTCTGCCTGGAATGCGGGAGACCTGGGTTCAATCCCTGGGTTGGGAAGATCCCATGGAGAAGGAAATGGCAACCCACTCCAGTACTCTTGCCTGGAGAATCCCATGGAGGGAGGAGCCTGTTAGGCTACAGTCCATGGGATCGCAAAGAGTCAGACACGACTGAGCGACTTCACTTTCTTTTTCTTTCTTTCTCCAGGGGATCTTCCCAACCCAAGGATTGAACCTGGATCTCCTGTCTGGCCAGCAGATTCTTTACCATCTGAGCCACCAGGGAAGCTAGGGCTTTATTAATTTTATCTGTCTTTTTCAAAAACAAAATTTCTATTTTGCTGATTATTGTTTCTGAGTTTTCTGTTTCATTGATTTCTGCTCTTATCTTAAAATATCCCTCCTAAGGCTTAATTTGAATTTACTTTGCTTTTGTTTTTGTGTCTTCCCAAGGTAGGGACTTAGTTAACTGGGTTTTAAACTTTTCTAATATGAGTATATAAAGTTGTACATTTCTAAGCACTGCTTTAGCTACATCCCATAAAACCCAAAGTTGTATTTCCTCAAGCATTAAGGTTGAAGTATTTTCTCATTTCCAGTGTGAGTTCTCTGAACCAAGGATTAGAAATATATTATTTAATTTCTGAATGTTTGGGGGATTTTAAAACAATTTTTCAGGGCTCCTGATTTCTAATTATTTCTGCAGTCAGAGAACATTCCATAAGCTGTCACTCTTTGGACATTTATTGAGACTTGTTTTATGGCCCGTCTTGGTAAATGCCCTATGTACATTTGAAAGAATATAGCCTTCATGGTTGGGTGTAGTGTTCTGATTAGTATTAGATCAAGGTGGTGGACAATGTTTTCAAATCTTTTATAATTTTACTGATTCCTTGTCTAATTATTCTGTCATCTGTTGGGAAAAAGCTATTAAATTTCCAAGTGTAATTTTAGATTTGTCTTTTTCTTGTGTCATCTTTGCTTCATGAGTTTTGAAGCTCAGTTATTAGAAGCATAAATAATTAAGATTGCTTTTCTTGAATTGATCCTTATTAAATCTTTGTTAATACTCCTTGCCTTGAAGATATCTTTACCAACCAAAAGAATAGAGCCTCTCTAGTTTTCCTATGCTAAATGTGTTCCTGGTATACTTCTTCCATTTATTTACTCTGATTATTTCTCTTTTTATGCTTAAAGTTCCCTTATAAGTTTCATATAGTTTGGTTTTGCATTTCTTTTTTTAAAAAATCCATTTGACAGTGTGTGCTTTTTATTTGGAGTGCTTAATCCACTTGTATTTAATGCATGTTATAGCTGAGTTTGGGTTTCCCTGGTGGCTCAGCTGTGAAGAATCCGCCTGAAATGCAGAAGACGCAGATTTGATCCCTGGTATGGGAAGAACCCCTGGAGAGGGAAATGGCAACCCATTCCAGTATTCTTGCCTGGGAAATACTGTGGATAGAGGAGCCTGGTGGGCTACACAGTCCTCAGGGTCATAAAGAGCTGGACACGACTCAGTGACTACACAACAGTAGCTGAGTTTAGGTGCACTGTTTTGTTTTCTATTTGTCCCACCAGTGCTGTGGTCTTCTGTTTCCCATTCTTTCCCACATCTGGGTTAATTTTTGGTATTCCTGGACACCTAATGATGCATGGAGAACTCATCTTAACCCTTCTGTGATTTCTTTCATTTAATTTCTGGTTGGTCTGCTACTCATCCCAACTGAGACTACATCTTTGGACTAACACAGCTGTGGGTTTTCCCTGTTCATCTCTAACCAAGTTCACTAATTCTCATATGAAGTCACAAGATTTCACCCCCACTGTCTACCCTAAATCTAAGTCTTTCCAAGTCTGGCACCAAAAGCTGCTCGGTTAGAAGACTACCATTTCGCTGACTGAGCTAGGTGAAGGGTTGGGTGGGGTGGGGTGGGTACTAGACTTAAGCTATTCTTACTTGAATCTTCAACAGGTTTTCAATTTTTTGTCCATCTTTGGTAGATTTCTACCACCCTAAAATAGGTGCTTTTGACAGTTTTGTCCAGTTATATACTTTTTTTTTTAGTAAAGTGGATTGCTGACCTCTTCTTTCTGTCATAATTGGAAGCTGACTGTAATGGTTTTAATATAATGTATTTAACCTTTATTTAAAATAAAAGCAGTGAGAATATCTCTGCATCTTCTCTAAATCCTCTGTTGGAGGTTTCTCAGGTTGTTGAATGCTGTTTGTGCAAGGATAAATGGGATAAGTCCCTTTCAGGATATAATACAGAGATCCCTTACTCCTTTTATGACTTTCCTGGTTTCTTGATAATATTCAGCAGTTGAATCATAAAAAGTTAAATATTATTTACTTGAAATTAATGTTATAAATTAGAATTATGTTCTTAAGAACTCATACCATAAAATACCAAGACATCATAAATGCTTTCCAAAACCACACAAATGTTTGCTTTGGGCTTCCCTGATAGCTCAGCTGGTAAAGAATCTGCCTGCAATATGGGAGACCTGGGTCCGATCCCTGGGTTGGGAAAATCCCCTAGAAAGGGAAAGGCTACCCACGCCAGCATTCTGGCCTAGAGAATTCCATGGACTGTATGGTCCATGGGGTTGCAGAGTCAGACACAACTGAGTGACTTTCAAGACCTAATACGTACAAACCTTAGGTATGTAGAACTTCATGCAGTAAATGCTTATTGAGAGATTAGTAATGTGCCAGAGATTGTGCCAGGCACCAGGATATAAACAGATGAACATATGAGATACAGCTCCTGCCCTCCCCTTCAAAATATCACTGAAACCTGTACTGAAGACATGTCTTCCGTGGTAAATCTCTCTGAATGGTAAATGCTTGGGGAGGGACAGAGTCTTTGGGAAAGTCTTTTCCAGTTCTAAACCTTGAATGCACAGCAGATCACTTAGAAAGATTTTTTTTTTAAAGATACCCCGACTTGTTCCTTTTCTAAAGATCTAGCTTAAATGGTCTAGAGAGAGGCTGAAGAGCCAAATTTTTAAAGGATTCAGATGATTTTAACATGCAGCCAAAGTTGAGAACTGGCCCTTGTTCCCAGTTTTCTTAATATTTGATACCTACAATAAAAGATTTTATCTTCTTGGGCTCTAAAATCACTGCAGATGATGACTGCAGCCATAAAATTAAAAGACAAACTTTCTCCTTGAAAGAAAAGCTATGACCAACCTAGACAGCATATTAAAAAGCATTACTTTGCCGACGAAGGTCTGTCTAGTCAAAGCTATGGTTTTTTCCAGTAGTCAGGTATGGGTGTCAGAGTTGGACTATAAAGAAAGCTAAGCACTGAAGAATTGATGCTTTTGAAGTGTGGTGTTGGAGAAGACTCTTGACAGTCCCTTAGACTACAAGGAGATCAAACCAGTCCATCTTAAAGGAAATCAGTCCTGAATATTCATTGGAAGGGCTGGTGCTGAAGCTGAAGCTCCAATGCGTCAGCCACCTGATGCAAAGAACTGACTCCTTAGAAAAACCCTATGCAAAAAAAAAAAGAAAAACCCTATGCTGGGAAAGATAGAAGGCAGGAGAAGGGGATGACAGAGGATGAGATGGTTGGATGACCTTACCAACTCGATGGACATGAGTCTGAGCAAGCTCCAGGAGATGGTGAAGCACAGGCAAGCCTGGCATGCTGCGGCGCCTGAGGCCACAGAGTTGGACACGACTGAGCAACTGAATAAAAGATACCTCCTTCAGTGGCTTTAGTTTTCTGGGAAATTCTTCTGTCGTCTGGTATTGGGGGATCCCTTCCTGTCAACACTTCCAAGATTCTACAGAACATGGGGCACTCACTCCTTCCCCTTCCCCACTTAGGACAGCATATCTGTATTCTCTCTTACTCTTCTTCAAGTGAGATCGAGAGACACATCTGGTTGGTTAGAGACTGAAATCTACTGGGCTACTTTCCATGTGTGCTTGCTGCATAAAAGCACTCCAAGTCTTAGTAGATGCAACTCTACTCCCAGGTGGGTACCAGGATCTAGAATCGAGGAGAGGGATGAGAGCTAGCAGTGGGAGCTGCCCTAAACTAACATATACTCAGAAGTCAATTAGTCTGAGAGCTCAGCGCTTCGGGAATTTGGACTCCCCAACAATTTCGTGCCAACAGTTTCTCATCCCCAAAAGATCCTTTAGTCACACTACAAACTTCTTCCTTGGACTGTACCTTGCCTATTTTTAAGCATTTTGAAGAGAGGCAATGCCTTTGTCAAAAAGCACACGGATTCACTGTAACCAATTATGCTTCCATGCAAAAACAATTTCCTACCTCAGAAATTAGTTTGCTGTGACTGTACATTACTACTGACTGTACTAGGGTAGCACTAACCCCCTAACCCCTAACCCACTTCATGGCTCCAGCTGTCCTGATCACAGGGCTTTAAACACAAGCTTTGCTCATCACTCAGGATATTTTGTTTCCAAGAGCAAAGACTAACATGGGGGTGTTTTGACTCAAGTCATTAAAAACAGAGTTGCCAGTATCAGGAAAAAGCTTTCCTTTCTTAGTAAATTTCAATTAGCTAATGATAATTTTGTAATATCTTAGTTTTTTTCTTGTCTCAACACAAAGCTTAGTTTAGAAGATAATATAAGGATAAAAAGAGTTTATAGAAAATATTCTATTGTAAATTAATTCTGAAAGAGATGGGAATACCTGACCACCTGACCTGCCTCTTGAGAAACCTATATGCAAGTCAGGAAGCAACAGTTAGAACTGGACATGGAACAACAGACTGGTTCCAAATAGGAAAAGGAGGACGTCAAGGCTGTATATTGTCACCCTGCTATTTAACTTACATGCAGAGTACATCATGAGAAACGCTGGGCAAGAGGCACAAGCTAGAATCAAGATTCAGTTCAGTTCTGTCGCTCAGTTGTGTCCGACTCTTTGCGACCCCATGAATTGCAGCACACCAGGCCGGGAGAAATATCAATAACCTCAGATATGCAGATGACATCACCCTTATGGCAGAAAGTGAAGAGGAAATCAAAAGCCTCTTGATGAAAGTGAAAGTGGAGAGTGAAAAGTTGGCTTAAAGCTCAACATTCAGAAAACGAAGATCATGGCATCTGGTCCTATCACTTCATGGCAAATAGATGGGGAAACAGTGGCAACAGTATCAGACTTTATTTTTGGGGGCTCCAAAATCACTGCAGATGGTGATTGCAGCCATGGAATTAAAAGACACTCCTTGGAAGAAAATTTATGACCAACCTAGATAGCATGTTGAAAAGCAGAGACATTACTTTGCCAACAAAGGTCCATCTAGTCAAGGCTATGGTTTTTCCTGTGGTCATGTATGGATGTGAGAGCTGGACTGTGAAGAAAGCTGAGCACCAAAGAATTGATGCTTTTGAACTGTGGTGTTGGAGAAGACTCTTGAGAGTCCCTTGGATTTGTAAGGAGATCCAACCAGTCCATTCTGATGGAGATCAGCCCTGGGATTTCTTTGGAAGGAATGATGCTAAAGCTGAAACTCCAGTACTTTGACTCGTTGGAAAAGACCCTGATGCTGGGAGTGATTGGGGGCAGGAGGAGAAGGGGACAACCGAGGATGCTGGATGGCATCACCAAGTCAATGGATGTAAGTCTGAGTGAACTCCAGGAGATGGTGATGGACAGGCAGGCCTGGCGTGCTGCGATTCATGCAGTCGCAAAGAGTCGGACACGACTGAGCGACTGAACTGAAGTTTCATTTTATGTTCTTTATTATAAGCTGCTTTAAATCCTTTATTAAAGTAGGTATTGATTTTACAATTCACTGAGGTATAGCAGGGATGGGCAAACTATGGCTCAGGGACCAAATCTGGCCTGCCAATTTTTGTATAAAAAGCTTATTTTTGGAACATAGCAATGTTCATTTGTTACCCTTTTCTGTCCTAAAATGGCAGAGTTGAGTAGTTGCAACAGAGACCATCTTCCCTGCAAAGTCTGCTGCTGCTAAGTCGCTTCAGTCGTGTCCAACTCTGTGCGACCCCATAGATGGCAGCCCACCAGGCTCCCCCATCTCTGGGATTCTCCAGGCAAGAACACTGGAGTGGGTTGCCATTTCCTTCTCCAATGCAGGGAAGTGAAAAGTGAAAGTAAAGTCGCTCAGTCGTGTCCGACCCTCAGCGACCCCATGGACTACAGCCTTCCAGGCTCCTCCGTCCTTGGGATTTTCCAGGCAAGAGTACTGGAGTGGAGTGCCATTGCCTTCTCCCTGCAAAGTCTAAGAAGTTGCTAACTGGCTCTTGACCGAAAGTCTCATGTTCCCTGCTGTACCACAGTCTTCCTCCCACCTTCTCTCCCATCATTCAATTCATGTCTTCTCATTTTGTCTTCCTGATTTTTCATTTCAAAAGTGAATAGTACCTTTACCTAGTTAATGTTAGCACTGTTTTTTTTTTTTTTTGGCTGCACCAGGTCTTAGTTGCAACATGTAGAATCTTTCATTGTGGCACGTGAACCTCTTAGTTTTGGCATGTGGGATCTAGTTCCCTGACCAGGAATTGAACTCAGGCCCCCTGCATTGGGAGTGTGGAGTCTTAGCCACAGGACTACCAGGAAAGACCCCGGATTAGCATTTTTAAAGGAACAAAATAAAATTCAATTGCCGCTTAATTGTACTACTTTTCTGTTGATCAGTGATCCTCAAGGCAAACAAAACAAAAATATAAAAATGTTGCCCTGGTCGTAGTTTTCCTCGGATAAGGTAAAACTCTTTCAGGTTTGTATGATCAGGTGTTTTTCTCAGCTCAGAAAAACTTTTATTATAAGAATTCTAAAAAAAAAAAAAAAAGAATTCTAGTTGCTTGTAGGATTGGTCATTCAGGGCTAACCTCTGTTCTTATTAATCCTTGCTTCAGTTTTCTAAGGGGCCATTTCTTTTTGTATCCTATTAAAAACACCAAACAGATAGTCTGAAGCTTTTCTTGTTTCCATAGTAAGATATTTTCTAAGATAGGCTTTTATTCTGTGTTCACATAACATACACTTTCTTTTGTAAGCTCTTTACATGAGTCCCATGTTGATTTTTTTGTTGATGCTTTTGGTTTTTTGTTTTTCCTATTTTCTTTTCTTTTTTTTAAATATTTATTCAGCCAATACACTCTGAACAGCAAACCAAACCCACTTAAGAAATATCCAGTAACATTTTTGTTTTTACTGATTTATATTTGACTCAACAAGCCAGTATATCTTTGTAGTGAACAAAATGTTGAAATGAGACGAGAAAATTTTCTCTTTAAGTAGAGCATCTAGGAAATACCAGAGAGAATAAACCTCTTTCATTTGATTGTTATTACTGAAAACCACTTTAAATCATTGGGAGTTTAAAGAAATCTGTTTCCTCATGCATCACACACTGACAAGCCCTAAGAGCTGCACATCTTGGAAGAAGGGCAGACAACTGGAATTCTCTACGATGGTGATTTGTACAGCTTCTCTTTAAAAAGATCATAGTCTGTAAAACAAAACACACACACACACAAATGTTTATGATTTTGTCATCTTTCTAGAAACAACCATTATCAGATCCATACATCTGAAAAATTACTGTGATACAACTACAGAGTCTAGACATAGCTCAGTTCTGCTGCTTTGGGGCCCCATGGTCCAAACATTTCCTAACTCACAGGGTCTCAGTTTCTAAACTCTAGCACTTAAATACACTTTATATTAACTAGGTTATAACTGAAGAATTAATACATACACATTGTAAAAAAAAAAAAAATTGAGACTACGAAAGGACAGAAATGTGAGGAAGGTAAGCCTCTTTCCCTTCAGTCTGACCTCCGGTCCTCAGTTTACATGCCCAGCAATAGTTGCTTGCCAAGGTCTTGTTGATCCTTCCAGGATTATTCTGTGTATATGCAGGCATAACACATCTGTGTACATGTTTGTATATATACATACATATTTCTAACTTTTAACTACAGAATATGACACATACAGGAAAGTATAAAAAAAATCAATGTGCAACTTAATGAATAAATGTGTACTACTAATCTCTGTAGATATCACCCAGGTCAAGAAATCCCATAAGCTCCCACTTAGTCCCAATCACAACCCTCTCAAAATAATCACTATTCTGCAATACAGTAGTTTAGTACTGATTTTGACCTTGATATAGTCTCATACTGTAAATTTTTCTTAACTTCGCTTTTTTCAATACTTATTATATTTTTGAGATTCATCCATGTGTTTACATTTAGTTCTTCATCCTTTTTATCTGCTGTAGAATAGGAATTAATAGACTTTTTCTTCAAAGGGCCTGACGGTAAATATTTCAGACTTTATGGGCCAAAATACAAAAGTGCGCTTATTATGTAGGTACTAAAATAACAAGAAAGAAAACAAATTCATTGATAAAACTCAAACGATAGTAATAATAACTGACTACAGGTTTTTTGGGGGTTTTTTTGCAATACAAGTCTCTGAAGAAAAGAATGAAACTCTTATTTAGGGAACATCATTTTGATTAATTGGGGTTCACATATTAAAACTGACTGCAGATGATCATCTGTTAATGGTGATAGGCGATGAGGCTTTCCCCTATTTCAGTTTTGGAAATGTTTTTTAGACAAATATATGGTATTACCTATATGTGGAATCTAATAAACAGTACAAATGAACTTATTTACAAAACAGAAACAGACTCACAGACATAGGAAAGAAACTTAACCAAAAAGGAAACGGGCAAAGGAGGGATAAATTAGGAATGTGTGATTAATAGATACACGCTGCTGCTGCTGCTGCTGCTGCTAAGTCGCTTCAGTCGTGTCCGACTCTGTGCGACCCCAGAGACGGTAACCCACTAGGCTCCCCCGTCCCTGGGATTCTCCAGGCAAGAACACTGGAGTGAATTGCCATTTCCTTCTCCAAAGATACACACTACCATGTATAAATAAACAACAAGGATTTATTGTATAGCCAGGAAACTATATTCAGTAGCTTGCAATAACATATGATGGAAAACAATTTTAAAACCAAATTTTTTTGCTGTACACCTGAAACCAACACAATGTGTAAATCAATTTCAGCAAAGTCTTTCACAGACAGGTGCTGGCAGTACTGATCTCAATCCCTAAACATATGCTTTTTTAAAGAAATACTGTCTGTTTCTTTTTGACGTGCTGGGTCTTCACTGGCATGTGGGCTCTTCTCTAGTTTCAGAGAGCAAGGGCTGCTCTGCTTTCAGTGTGCGGGTTTCTCATCGCAATGGCTCCTCTTGTTGAGGAGAACAGACTCTAGAGCGTGCGGGCTGAGATAGTTGTGCCATATGGGCTCAGTAGTTTTGGCTCCCAGACTCTAGAGCACAGGCTCAATAATTGTGTATGGGCTTTATCTTCCTGGATCAGAGATCGAACCCGTGTCTCCTACATCAGCATGCAGATTCCTTATCACTGAGCCACCAGGGAAGCCCCAAGCATATACTTTTAATTGTGCATATTTATTGCCTGGAAGGCACCTACAGAATTCCAATAACTTCTTCTCTTGATATTTAATGCCTTTTAGCACATCATTACAATGTAGATTAATCACTTCCAATTGAAGGTTAGGTGGACATGCTTCCATTGCACACTTAAATAACTTTGAATATGGAAATTTTCTTTGCACTTGTTTCAAGGTCCAAAAAGTGTTCCTGGAATTATAGTTTAAGTTCAGAAAATACATTCACTGCAAATATGCATGGGAATGGAGACCTTATTTTTTTAGCTTTGGCAGTAGGGGAAGTATATAAAGTAGCTTACCATTATTCGTGATTCAGACACCGTTAGTTGCCACTGAAATGACTTTACCATAGTATAAATTCTGCATATAAGCTCTGTGTTACTTTGTAATTTTAGGTTGGATTCATTAAAAAAATATTACCAAATCTGCAGCAAAAACTGATTCCAAAGTCACTCAGTATTCCATGATAGTGGTGGAGGGTCGCCTTCTTACTTAGAAAAATCTCAATCTTGTTTTGAGTTCAAAAAAAATCACACTACAGTGTTACTATTGCTAAGCCATTGAACATCAGAGTCATAGGGCAATTTAAGATAGTCCGCTATTTCTGACCAAAGAAAAAATCATGGAACATGGATTCAACAATGATTAAATCCTCAAGACTGAGTGAGGATTACATTAACACAGCTAGGTAGGCTGCAGTCCATGGGGTTGCTAAGAGTCAGACACGACTGAGCATCTTCACTTTCACTTTTCACTTTCATGCATTGGAGAAGGACATGGCAACCCACTCCAGTGTTCTTGCCTGGAGAATCCCAGGGATGGGGGAGCCTGGTGGGCTGCCATCTATGGGGTCACACAGAGTTGGACACGACTGAAGTGACTTAGCAGCAGCAGCAGCAGGTAAATAACACATGATAGATTCATTTTTCCATTAGTAAAAGAGTTGTCTACCAAAACCCTAAAGCTCTGGGGGAAAATCAGCCTTACATTTGGGGCTCCTCTAGATTCCAATCCATAGCCCCCACCCCACACCATAGACTCTAAAAGCCTTGCTGCTGTTTTCCCTAGTAAAGTCTTGTGCCTAGATGTTACCAATGCCCCGAGGAGGAAAAAATGGCCAGTGATCATAGATCACATAGGAAGAACTCTTTCCTGTCTATCCTTTAATTCATTGAGTCCCCTTTATTTCCACAGCTCTTCCCTGTTTAAAAATGACACTTACAATATATCAATTATTTTTTCTAATTGTTGTAGCTACCTACTATATCCTTCCCAGCACCAGAAGATGTCTATTTTCTGTTTTAATTTCTGTTAATTTAATTTCCTCCTTTTTACTTTTTTTTTGCATCTAATTTCTTTTTCTAACTTCTAAAAAAGGATACTTAATCTTATTTTCATCTTTTCTGTTCTAATAACTGCCTCTAAGCCTACAAATTTCCTTCTAAGCATCACATCAGCAGCATTTCACAAATTGGATGCATTTTTGTTATTTCTCAGCTCAAAACATTTTCTACTTTCTGTTATGATATTTCCTTTGAACAGATTATTAACATTTGCATTTAATTTCCAAACATATTGCAATTATCTTGTCATTGATTTCTAGTTTCATTACTTTTTTAAAAAAAATGAGAGGACACATGGGCATGATTTCAACTCTTTAAAATGGTTGACACTTGTTTTATGACACAGTATATAATCAGTTTTTGCAAATGTTCTGTGTGTGCTTAAAAATAAGATGCATCCTGGAGTTGTTGGGTATATTATTCCAAAATGCCCATTCAAGTTTTTATGTATCTCAAATCTTCCACTTTTAAATGTTTTTCCCTCTGCTCAGTATATCAGTCCCTGACACAGATTAACATTTCCTAGGATCACGTTGTTGTTCAGTCGTGTCTGACTCTCTGCGACCCAGTGCACTGTAGCACACCAAGCTTTCTTGTCCTTCACCATCTCCTGGAGCCTGCTCAAACTCATGTCCATTGAGTCGGTGATACCACTGAATCATCTCGTCCTGTTGTCCCCTTCTCCTCCCACCTTCAATCTTTGCCAGCATCAGGGTCTTTTCCAATGAGTCAGCTCTTTGCATCAGGTGGCCAAAGTATTGGAGCTTCAACTTGAGCATCAGTCCTTCCAATGAATATTCAGGGTTGATTTCTTTTAGGATCGACTGGTTTGATCTCCTTACAGTCCAAGGGACTCTCAAGAGTCTTCTCCAACACCACATTTAAAAGCATTAATTCTTTGGCACACAGCCTTCTTTATGGTCTAACTCTCACATCCATATGACTACTGGAAAAACCATAGCTTTGACTAGACAGACCTTTGTTGGCAAAGTGATATCTCTGCTTTTTAATATGCTTTCTAGGTTCTCCACATCCTCTCCAACATTTTTTTTTTTAGGTCTTCATAGAACCATGTTCAACTTCAGCTTCTTCAGCATTAGTGGCTGGGGCATACTTGGATTACTGTGATACTGAATGGTTTGCCCTGGAAATGAACAGAGATATTCTGTTGTTTTTTGCGATTACATGCAAGTATTGCATTTTGGACTCTTTTGTTGACTATGAGGGCTACTCCATTTCTTTTAAGGGATTCTTGCCCACAGCATTAGCTATAATGGTCATTTGAATTAAATCCTCACAGTCCCGTCCATGTTAGTTCACTGATTCCTAAAATGTCGATGTTTACTCTTGCCTTCTCTTGTTTGACCACTCCCAGTTTCCCTTGATTCAAGGACCTAACATTCCGGGTTCCTACGCAGTATTGTTCTTTACAGCATCGGACTTTACTTTCACCACCAGACACATCCACAGCTGGGCACCGTTTCCGCTTTGGCTCAGCCTCTTCATTCCTTCTGGAGCTATTTCTCGGCTCTTCTCCAGTAGCATATTGAGCACCTACAGACCTGGGGAGCTCATCTTTCAATGTCCTATCTTTTTGCCTTTTCATACTGTTCATGGGGTTCTCAGGGCAAGAATGCTGAAATGGTTTGCCATTCCCTTCTCTAGTGGACTGCATCTTGTCAGAGCTCTCCACCATGGCCCATCTGTCTTGGGTGGCCCTACACAGCATAGCTTAATAGTTTCATTGAGTTAGACAAGGCTGTGGTCCATGTGATTAGTTTGGTTAGTTTTCTGTGATTGTGGTTTTCATTCTGTCTGCCCTCTGATGGATGAGGATAAGAGGCTTATAGAAGCTTCCTGATGGGAGGGTCTGGCTCTAGGGAAAACTGGGTCTTGCTCTAGTGGGCAAGGCCATGCTCAGTAAATCTTTAATCCAGTTTTCTGCTATGGGTGGGACTGTGTTCCCTCCCTGTAGTTTCAGTTCAGTCACTCAGTCCTGTCCGACTCTTTGCGACCCCATGAATCGCAGCATGCCAGGCCTCCTTGTCCATCACCAACTCCCGGAGTTTACTCAAACTCATGTCCATCGAGTCGGTGATGCCATCCAACCATCTCATCCTCTGTCGTCCCCTTCTCCTCCTGCCCCCAATCCCTCCCAGCAACCTGTAGTTTGGCCTCCTCCAAAAAAGCCACGTTACTAGATATATTAAAATTGTGAATCACTTTGCCTTCCCAGTGAATTAAACCTGAAGTGTCCCTCTTTTGCTCTAATAAGTGCTTCCTGGCTTAAAACCTTGTTACTAATATAGTTACATCAGCTTTCTTGTGGATGATGTTTTCACAATATCTTTTACTCTTTTTGTAACCATTCTATTTAGACTTTATGTCTCATAAAATTTTAGGTATACAATTGAGTTTTTTTTAAATTCAGTCTGACAAATTCTGATTTTGAGCATTTAGTCCATCGACATTTAGTGTAATTAATGACAAATCAGTGATAAACACCTATCATTTTATTCAGTGCTTTCTATTGGTTCTGTTTCCTTTTCCTCTCCTTTCTGCCCTCCTCTTGTATTCAATGTTTTTTGTTTATTCCATTTTCTTCTATTGGTTTAAATGTCACACATGTTTTCAGTATCCTTTAGGAGCTACCCTGAAAAAGGATACAGAATGTTTCCTTATCAGTCATAATATTAGATGATACTTTTATCCTCCTAGACAAAGCAAGTGCCTTAGGACAATTTAATCCATCTATGCCCTTTCTAACTTACATACTGCTATTGTTGTGTAACAGTTGCTGCCATTGTTGCTGTTTCTTCCTATTGTTGTTATATGCAGTCAATACATATTTATCCATATGTTAATCCTTCATTTATCTCCAGACTTCCAATTTTCCTTTTGCTTAAAGAACATCTCATAGTGACAAATTGTTTCATTTATATGAAAATGTCTTTTTACTGTCATTCTCAAAGAGTATTTTTGCAAGGTATAGGATTCTACTTTATTGATACTATTTAAGCACACTGAATATATCATTCCATTATTTTCTGTTTTTGTTTCTGGTGAGAAGTTAACTGTCAGCATAATTTTTGCTCTTCTGAAGGTAATTCATCTTTTCTTTCTTAACACTTAAGATTTCTTTTCAGTAGTCATTTTAAAATGTATATAGATATGGATTTCTTTTTGTCTACTCAGGGTTGAGAAGCCTTCTAAACACTGACTTTTATCAGTTTCAGAAAATTCATATTTTGTATAATTTCCCAACACATATCTTCTGTTAGAAGTCAACGTTCTTGAATTAGTCCATGCCCACTACTCTTTGGTCCCTTCCTAAGGATTAAGGTATCCTACTCTATCCTCTTCTGTTGTTTCCAACTCTTTGGCTCTCTGATTCTTTCTACATAAATTATTCTGATCTTCTACTTTGCTAATTTTCCTTCAGCTGTATATATCCTGCTCTTTGAGTTTTTCATGTTGACTGCCATATTTTTAAATTCTAGAATTTCTACTTTCTTCAAAATCTGCTGTATATTGTTTTTTTAAGTCATTTCTTATTCTCTTAAAAATTTCAATATTGACTTTCATTTCTTTGAACATACTAAGTGCCTTAGCTCAGGATGCCAGAACAAAATACCTTAGACTAGGTAGCTTAAATAGCAGAAACATATTTTCTTTTTCTTTTCTTTTTTAAATGAGAACCCTTAGTATTTACTCTCTTAAAATTTTTCATAGGTAACAAACAGCAATGTTGACTATATTTATCATGTTTATTCCATCCCTGGTACTTATTTATCTTATAACTGAAAGTTTATACCTTTTGATTGCATTTGTCTGATTTCCCCTTTTCCTCCTAACACCTCTGGTAACCACAAATCTGATCTCTTTTTCTGAGTTTGTTTTTAAAGTATACTTGACCTACAAAACTATGTTAGTTCCAGTTACATAACAAAGTGATTCAATTTTTCTATACATGTCAAAATGATCAGCATGATAAGTCTGGTTATGATCTGTCGCCATGCAAAGATATAACATAATGATTGACTATATTCCCCAAAGTGTATATTTCATACCCGTGACTCATTTATTTTGCAGCTACAAGTTTGTACCTCTTATCTCCCTCACCTATTTCTCTCTCCCACCCACCCCTTCCCTTCTGGAAACCGTGGCAACCACCTGTTTGTCTCTATAGCTATGACACTGTTTCTGTATGGTTATATTTTTTGTTTCCTTTTGTTTTTTAGATCTCACATGTAAGTGAAATCAGACAGTATTTGTCTTTCTCTGTCTGATTTATTTCACTTAGCATTAGTCTCTGGTTCCATCCATGTTGTCACAAATGGCAAAGTTTCCTTCTTTCTTATGAGTAATATTCCACTGTGTATATTTACCACATCTTTATCCATTCATTTACTAATGGGTATTTATGTTACTTTTATATCTTAACAATTATAAATAATGCTGCTATGAAAATAGGGGTACAAATACCTTTCCTAATTATTGTTTTCATTTTCTTTGGATAAATACTAGCAATGGAATTGCTGGATCATACAGTGGTCTATTTTTAATTTTTTGAGGAATCTCCATACCATTTTCCATAGTGACTGTTCCAGTTGACATTTTTGCTGACAGTGCATGAGATTCTCTTTTCTCTACAAACTCTCCAACACTTGTTATTTGTGGTCTTTTTTATAACAGCCATTCTGACAAATGTGAGATATGAAATGATATCTCACTGTGGTTTTGATTTGCATTTCTCTGATTATTGATACTGAGGATCTTTTCATGTGCCTGTTGGCCATCTGTGTGTCTTTTTTGGAAAGTCTACTCAGACCCTCTATTATTTTTTTTTTTGAAGGTATGTGAGTTCTTCATATGTATTGGATATTAACCCCTTATATATATGTAAATATAAATATTTATAAACTTGCAAACATCTGGCAAATATGTATAAATTTGCAAATGTCTTCACCCATTCAGTATGTGGCCTTTTCATTTTGTTGATCATTTCTTTAACTGATGAAAAGGTTTTTAATTTGATGTGGTCCTATTTATTTTTGCTTTGGTTCCCTTGTGCCTCTCTATCTCTCTTTATATGTATATAAAATGAAGGTCAGTGTTAAAGAGCATCCTGCTTATGTTTTCTTCTAGAAGTTTTATGGTTTCAGGTCTTATATTTATTTTTGTGCATGGTGTGAGGAAGCAGTCCAGTTTCTTTTCCATGTAGCTGTCTTGTTTCCCCAACACCGTTTATTGAAAAAGCTGCATTTCCCCCATTGTATATTCTTGCCTCCTTTGTTGTAGATTAATTACCCATATAAGTGTAGACTTACGGGGTCTCTGTTCTTTTCCATTGATCTATTTGTCTGTTTTTATGCCAGTACTATACAGTTTTGATTACTGTAGCCCTGTAGTATAGTTTGAAATCAGAGTGAATGATACCTCCAGCTTTATTCTTCTCAAGATTGTTTTAGTTATTATACATTTATTTTCTCACAGTTCTGGAGGGCTGAAGTCCAAGATCAGGTGCCAGCATGATCAGTTTCTGGGGAGAACTCTCTTCATGGCTTGTAGATGGCTGCCTTCTTGCTGTGTCCCATCTAATTCTATCTCACAGTCCTCATTTCCAAATGACATCATAGAGGAGGTTAGGGCTTCAACATACGAATTTGGGGAGGACACAGTTCACTGTATTGCATTCCACCAAAGCCTCCCAAAATCATGTTCTTCTCACATGCAGGATACATTCGTTCCACCTCAACAGCCCCCAGAGTCTTAACTCATTCAGGCACCAACTCTAAGGTCTGAAATCCAAATTGTCATCTAAATCAGAAATGGGGGAGACTCAGAGGTATGATTCTTCCAGAGGCAATATTCCTCTCCAGCTGTGAACCAGATACATTATGCACTTCCAAAATACAGTAGTGGGACAGGCACAGGAAAGATAGTCCCATTCCAAAAGGGAGAGATCAGAAGGAAGAAAGGACTAATGAGTCCCAAGCAAGTCCAAGGCTTAGCTAGACAAATTCTATTGGATCTTAAAGCTTGTGCTTAATTCCCTTTGGTGCAATGTCCTGCCTACTAGGTCCACCGGGATGGCAGCATTTCCCCATGGCTCTCGGAGTGGCCCACCCCTCCAGCTCTGGTGTACCCCATCTCCATGGCCACTTTGGAGATCCAGGTAGGGTGCCACAGGCAGTCCTGTCCTTCAGTTCTGGGCAGAGGCCATCTGACCTGTGGAAACTGAAACACTGGTTGACAAGCTCTGAATCTTAGTTTTCTCTCTTCTTAAATAATGGTGCACATTTGCAGCATAATGGCTCTATTGTATAATCCTGTCAAACCCAACAAGTCTGACAGCCTTCCTTCATTTCACAGCATATTCATTCCTTCATTTCAAACTGGCAGTGTTCCTGCTCTTCCAATTCCCTAGACTCTTTATTAGATAGTTGTTCAGCTATACCCTTAGAATTCTTTCTCAGAATGGACTTTCTCACTTTTTGAAATATGGCTAGGCTGAGGATTTTCCAAATCTACAAATCCTTGTTTTTTTGCTTAACCATTCCTTCTCCAGTTTATCTCTCTCTTTTCATATTTTACCATAAAAGCAGTCAGAAGGAACCAAGTTGCTCCTTCAACACTTTGCATAGACATCTTCTCAGCTAAATATCCAGTTTCATTGCTTAGAAGTTCTAGCTTCCACAAAACACTAGAACACAGTTCAGCCAAGTTCTTTGCCACTTTATAACATGGATTGCCCTTCCTCCGGTTTCCAGTAACACATTCCACATTTCCATCTAAGACCTCGCCAGAATTGCCTTTAACATCCATATTCTCAGATGCATCTCAAAAATCTTCCCATCTCTACACATTATCTAGTTCCAAAGTTGCTTCCAAGATTTAGGTATTATTACAGCAGCTTCACTTTTGGTACCAAAATCTGTCTTGGCTCAGACTGCCATAACAAAATACCATGCACTGGGTGATTTAAACAACAAAAATGTATTTTCTCACAATTCTGGAGGCTAGAAGTGTATAGCAGTAAGCATAGTTATTCTAAAGTCTGTGTCTAATAATTCCAATTTTAGATCCCTTTAGGTTTGTTTATATTATCTGTACTTTCTGCTACTTGTTCAAGTTGTCATGTACCTGTATATCCTTGTTTGGAAATTATTCATGAAAATTCTGAAAATAAATTCAGGTCTAGGATGATGCCAACTTTCTCCAAGGAGAATTTAAGTTTCGTTTCTGATAATTTCTTTGAGACAACAGGAATCAAGGATCTTTTAAATTCATTTTGTGCAACTGAGGGTTTTGGGGATCGTTCAGGTGATTAGAAGCTAAACTGTAGTCTATTCGAGGATGGTTACTTCTAATGGACACTTTCTACTAGGGCACAGCCTTGTGGAGTCCCAGCCTAAACAGAGGACGTTCACCAGGGTCTCAACCTTGACTCCAGTTTTTGTCCCTCTGGTCTTATAAAGCTTGTGGAAGCACTGCTCAGCTTTTCAGCCACCTATTAGGAGAATAATTATTAATCTTACTAAATTTGCATGTAGAAATAGTGACTACTCTAACATAAGGCTGATTTACTATTTAAATTTGTTTATTTTATATTGGAGTATAGTTGCTTAACAATGTTATGTACATTTCAGGTGTATAGCAAAGTGACTGAATTATACATACCTGTGTATCTATTCTTTCTCAGATTCTCTTCCCACATAGGTTTTTATGAGTACTGAGCAGATTCCCTGTGCTATACAATAGGTCTTTGTTGGTTACCTATTTAAATATAGCAGTGTATGTGTGTGTGTATGTCAATCTCAAACTCCCAATTTATCCCTCCCCCACCACCATTCCTCACTGATAAGCATAACTTATTTTTTGATTGAGTTGTTTGAGTTTTTTGATATTGAGCTTCATGAGCTGGTTATAAATTTTGGAAACTTACCCCCTTTTTGGTCACAGTGCTTGCAAATATTTTCTCCCATTCTGTGGGTTGTCTTTTTGTTTTGTTTATGGTTTCCTTTGCTGTCCAAAAGCCTTTAATTTCCCGTTTATCCATTTTTGTTTTTATTTTCATTACTCTTCGAGATGGACTGAAAAAGTTATTGCTGTGATTTATGTCCAAGTATTCTGCCTGTGTTTTCCTCTGAGTTTTATAGTATCTGACCTTACATTTAGGTCTTTAGTGTATTCTGAATTTACTTTTGTGTATAGTGTTAAAGAATACTCTAATTTCATTTTTCACATGTAGCTGTCCAGTTCAGTAAGCACCACTTAATGAAGATACTGCTTTTTCTCCACTGTATATTCTCACCTCCTTTGCTGTAGATTAACTGACCACGGGGTGCAGGTTTATTTCTGGGCTTTTTATCTAGTTCCATTGATCTATATTTCCTTTTGTTTTTGCCAGTACCATACTTTTCTTTCTCCTGCTACATTTTTTTTCCTCAGGGAAAGGCATTTTATTTTAAGTATAGCAATGTGTACATGTCAGTCTCAAACTCCTAATCTATCCCTCCCAGCCTTTCCCCTGGTAACCATGATTTTTTTCTCTAAGTCTGTGAGTAGATAAGTTTAGTTGTATTGTTTTTAAAAGATCCCATGTGTAAGTGACACCATGATAATCTGTCTGGCTTACTTCCCTTGATATGATAGTCTCCAGGTCCACCTATGCTGCTGCAAGTGGCATTATCTCACTCCTTTTTATGTCTGAGTGATATTCCACTGCATACAAGCATACATCTTATCCATTCATCTGTTGATGGACATTGAGGTTGCTTCCATGCCTTGATTACTGTAAACAGTGCTTTAATGAACATTGGTGAATGTATCCTTTTGAACCATGGTTTTCTCTGGATGTATGCCCAGGAGTGGAATTGCTGATCACAGAGTGGTTCTATGTTTAGTTTTTTAAGGAACTTCCATACTGTTTTCCATAGTGGCTGCACCAGCTGACACTCCTACCAACAGTGTAGGAGGCTTCCCTTTTCTTCATACCCTCTCCAGCATTTACTGTTTGTAGGCTGCTTCATGGTGGCCACTGTGATTAGTGGGAGGTGATGATCTCATTGCAGCTTTGATTTACGTTTTTCTAATAATTAGTAATGAGCACCTTTTCATGTGCCTCTTGGCCATTGGCCATCTATATATCTTCTTTGGAGAAATGTCTATTTAGGCCTTCTTCCTTTTTTTTTTTAATTGGGTTGTTTGTGCTTTTGATACTGAGCTGCGTGAACTATTTGTATATTTTGGAGGTTAATCCCTTGTCACTTATTTCATTTGCAAATATTTTCTTCCATTCTAAGGGATGTCTTTCTGCCTCATTTATGGTTTCCTTTGCTGTGCAAAAGCTTTTAATTAGGTTTCATTCGTTTATTTTTATTTTCATTACTCTAGGTGGTGGGTCAAAAAAGATCTTGTTGCAATTTATGCCAAAGAGTATTCTTTGTTTCCTCTAAGAGTTTTATAGTGTCTGGCTTTACACTTAGAGCTTTAATCTCTTTTGAGTTTATTTTTGTGTATGGTGTTAAGAGTGTTCTAATTTCATCCTTTTACATGTGGCATGTCTGCTGATGGGTAGGGCTTTGTTCCTGACCTGTTGGCTGTTTGGCCCAAGGCACCCACACTGAAACCTACAGACTGTGGGGTGGGGCCAGGTCTCAGTGAGAAAATGGCAGCCTCTAGGAGGTTCACACCAAAGAGTACTCCCCAGAACTACTGCTGCCAGTGTTCTTGTCCCCACACTGTGCCACAGTTGCTCCCTGCCTCTGCGGCAGACTTCCAGTACTAGCAGATAAGTCTGGCCCAGGCTCTTAGAGGTTACCGCTTTTTCCTTGGGTCACATGAGACCCTGAGTGCACCCTCCACATGTAGAGTTTCTGTTTCCCCCAGTCCTGTGGAATTTCTCTGATCAAATCTTGCTGGCCTTCGAAGCTAGGTTTTCGGGGGCTCCTCCTCCCACTGCCAGACCCCAAGGTAGGGAGCCTGACATGGAGCTCAGATCTTTCACTCATGTAGGAGAGCTTCTATGGTGAAATTATTTTCCAGTTACTGGGTCGCCCACCTGGCATGGACGGGATTTGATTGTACTGCGCCCCTCCAGTCATCTCATTGTGGCTTCTTCGTCCTTGGATGCAGGGTATCTCTTTTGATAGGTTCCAACGTTTTTCTGCTGATGGATTTTCAGCAATTAGTTGTGATTTTGATGTTTCCATAAGAAGAGGTAAACTCATGTCCTTCTACTCCACCATCCTGTCTCAGTGGTATGTCTTGGCTCACTGTTATAATTTATATTATTGCCTTAAGTCAGCCCTCATCACCTCTCTGGAGAATTCCATGGACTATATAGCCCATGGACTCGCAAGGAGTCGGACACGACTGAGCGACTTTCCTTTTCACCGTCTCCTATCTTCCACCAGAAAGCTGTGTCTTTATACGTCGACAGGATGCTGTGATATGCTGCCCAGATCACTGTTTCAAGACCAAAGCACTCAGTCCTTCATCCATCTGGAGCACTGGCTGGCAATGCCTTACAGCTGAGTTCTTCCCAGTACATGCTCAGATTCTTTCACTCACTCTCAAACATCAACTGGATGGGGAGAGATCCAAGGGACCCAGGGGAGGAACTGCACTTCTAAGGCTAATTTTTAACACAATAATAAATTAGGCAAAATGCTTTGATTCTTGAATTTATACTATATAGCTATTATATAGATGTAACATTACATGTAAATATATGGTTTATATTTTCAGTGATTTCAGAGGTTATTTCATTATAATGAAAAACAAAGGATTTTCTGTTGTCATTTACAGCCATAGTTTGGTATTTAAGAATTCTTTATCTGTTTTCTCTCCGGTCTTTCTTAACTGCTCCCTCATCTCAACCTTCCTACCATCAGCCTCTTTGAGATTTAAGGTCCCAATAGATTTCCCTGCAGAGGGCCTCTTGGTCACATGTTCATGTGTAAACCTTAAGGAAACCTCAATTTCCTTAGGGAAACCTCAATGAAAGTATAAGATTGTACAGTTAGTGGTAGGCTGCCAACACCCAAACCTCCTCGATGCCAGGTTCAGATTGCTCCCTAAGCCTTAGTGCCTTCCCTAACCTGATTGCTATTTTACCCTTGAGGGTGTGCTAACAGTGTGCTTCTTACCATGGGAGGCTTAAGGGAAAAGTTACAGGTAAAGGTTCACTCTGTACCCCTTCTCATGAAAATTTTACTCTGAAATTTTAGAGGGTAGCTCTGTTCTCCAGTAATCTGATAAGGTGGGATGTGTGTCAACTACGTCACTAAGCAGCACTGGGCTTCCCAGGTAGTGCTAGTGGTAAAGAATCTGCCTGCCATTGTAGGAGACATAGGAGATGTAGGTTCGATCCCTGGGTCAGGAAGATCCCCTGGAGGAGGAAATGCCAAGCCACTCCAGTATTCTTGCTTGGAAAATTCCATGGACAGAGAAACCTGGCGGGCTATGGTCCATGGGGCCGCAAAGAGTTGGACACCACTGAGCAACTGAACACATGTAAGCAACATTACTAAAGGTAAAAATGACCGATTAGTAACTAGCATCTGACTGGGAGGGATTTTAAATAAACTATTAATACCTAACAGGAAATTGTAACTTTGAGGTTTCCTGACTGTGCTGACTTTTGTAACTGGGCAGATCCACTGGGGGGACTCTGGAAACTATGCCAATGGAATTATGAGAGAGACTGGTCCCAGGGCATGTAAACCAAGGCAGCTTCTGCACCCACGCAATGGGAAGCTCTTTTCCTTGCACCTGAGCTTTGTAACCTGGGGACTAAAGGATTCTGATACATGGTCCTCTGTGTGGATTTAGCAAGAGCTCCTGCAGGAAGAGAGACCCCCGATGCTGTATTGTTGGAAGCTGTGGGGCCTTATGGCTTTCTGAGGAGACTGATATCAAATCATACCAAACATGGCCTGTGTTCATCTTGTGAGTATGAATGTTAGGTGCACCTAAGACCCAGCCTTGTGGCTACTGTAGAGGGCATCAGGGCTCGAATTGGGCAGGCTGTGCCTCATGCCATGCTGAGCAGCCAGCTCAGTGCGACAGGGGTACCTCATCTAATTCCATGAGAACAAGGTTTTTGTTTTAAATAACACAAACATGTCTTGTAGCTTTATTTGTGATAGAGGATAGTCATTTGCTAACAAAACCTACGAAAATAATTTTGAGTCCTGTTTTTTGGTCAAAACAGTCTAACTGTTGTCATGTCAACTAACAGTTTCAATAGCAGATTCCATAACCGAGATGAAACGCACCAATATTTTCCCCGCTGTATTCCCGCATTCAGTCTGGGCTGCCACAGACAGAAAGCGCAAGGGTACTTTTTCCTTGAATTTGTAGTGGAAACCTTGGCAGACAGTTACTGCTTCGGGCCTGTCAAACAGATGCATGAAACGCACCAGTTTAAATGGGAGTGCTTCATTCTCCAATTTATGATTGTTAGAGTACAGCACAGAGCTCAGTGATGCTGCTTGTCCTCCTGCTCCCTTCCAAAGGAAAAGTCAAACTCACCTTAGGTGTTTTGCCCCTTTTCAGTTTCTCCCTCAAGTAGCTCGGCGTCTGATGTCTGCTCTTGCTCAACAAAGTGCGTCTTGAGCATGCCCTCTGTGTGCCTGTGGATGATCTGATGGGCTGCCAGGATGTGCTTCCGCTGAGAGTTCCTCACTGTGCCGAAGGGACAGGAGATGTGTTACTCTGGACGTCAGGACAGATCATCCCCAGAGGTTTTCAGAAGAGTAGAGACAGAAACGATAACTTTGCAAGCCACATATTCTCTTGCTTAAAGCTGACTGGATTAAAGAAAAGTTTCTGCGATTTTGGAAGGACACATTCCAAAGGTAATTCAACCTAAATCTCAATATTGCTGCTCACTCTCTGTTCAGTCCAGCCATGCTCCTCCCCACTAGGCTGGCCTTCACTCCACGGCTGAGTGGCTTCCCTCAGCTGGAATACCTGTACTCCAGATCCCTGCCCTTCTGCAAAGCCCAGCCCAAGTCCAGCTCCTCCAGGAAGTCTTTGACTGAGGCAGTTCACATTTATCATGACCACAATTGAGTTTGTGCCAGTCTATTCAGTGTTCAAGTGCTGCAGGTGAGTTACATTTTGTTTTTCACCTCGATTATAAATGACCTAAAGGTAAAGATCTTGTCTCATGCTTCTCTTTGTGCTTTAGTCCCTAATATGAAGGGTCCTTGTTGAGTGATGAATTTGAGTTCATGGCTTTAGCAGTTGTTCCTAGTGTTACATTCTAAGAATATTTATTATCAAGGCTTAGTACATTGAGCATCCCATTTCCCTTTTGAAAAGTGGTAACTGTGATGATGATGGTGGTAGCAGTTAGCATTTGTCCTTACTTCATGCCAGGTATGGTTTTAAATAGCTGGCATATAATTATTCATTTACACTACTCACAACCCTCAAAGAGTATTATTACTACCCCCATTTTCAGATGAGGCAGCAGAGACACAGAGATTAGGTGATTTGCCTAAAGTCATACAGCTAGTAAAGCACAGTAAGAAGTACCATGGCTTCTATGCTGTTCAGATGTCAGCTAGCTTATATAGGGTCAATCACACAGAAACTTAGAACACTTCACAGCAGTATGGTTGAAAGAATGGGGACTTTGGAGCCACATAGACCATGGTGCAATCTGCAAACTGTGTAACATCTCTAAGCACTAATTTCCTTAAAGTATGAGAACACATCTATAGATGTTATAAGAAATTTAGATAATGTATTTCTAAAAATGCTTAATACATTTTCTGGAACTTGGTATGCATTTAAACCTTGGTTGTTACTATTATTTTCATCTATATACAGGTCTTTAAGGTCATTCCCGTCTATCAAATTTTAGAAAAATAAGAGTTGGTGGATTAGGAAGACTCTAAGCTCAACTCCTCTCATGGGCACAGCAAAATTACAGCTATTTACAGAGAAACTATGGATGAGAAAGGCCAGAACCTACCAGAAAAGACCTCTACAACTAAAGATAATATGGAACAAACCATAATAGACGGGTGGGATGGGCAGAGTTGTGCCATAGTCAAGAACCGTACCCCTAGTAGGCAACCCTCAAACAGGAAAATTACTACAACTGCAGAGATTCACCCAAGGAGTGAGGAGTCTGAGCCCCACATTGGGCTCCACAGCACAGGGGTCCTGCACTGGTAAGACAGTACTGGAACATTTGGCTTTGAAGACCATCAGGGCTTGCTTTCAGCAGACCCTGTAAGCTGTGAGAAAGAGACTCCACTCTTAAAGGACACACACGAGATCTTACACACTGTGCGATCTAGGGCAGAAGAAGAAAGCTGAAAGGACCATGGGTCTGGCCCGCCTGTTAATCTTGCAGAGTCCCCCAGGGTGGTAGAAGGCAACTGGACCTCACCCTGGGGATAAAGACACTGGCAGTAACCACTTGGGGGGGCTTGCCCTTCCACATGAATTACTAGTGCTGGTGAGCACTATTCTGTAATCCTCCCTGTAGCTTATTCGCCTTGGGACCTAGGCAACACCCATCAGCCTATAGGCACCAGTAATGGAATACCTCAGGCCAAGCAAGTAGGTGGGCAGGGACTCAGCACTATCTACCAGTGGGCAGGTTGCATTAGAACACCCTAAGCCCACAGCCACCCATGGACATAGTCTTGTCCACCAGAGGGCCCAGGACCTGGCCCTACATACCAGGACACAGGTAATATAGAACTGGGACCCCCAGGGCCTACTACAGCAAGACACCTTGGATCCTGGCTCAACCCACCGGTAGGCTGGCACCAGTCCTGGACCCACTGGGTCCCAGCCACACCAACCAGCAGGACAACACCAGCTCTGAGACAGTTTGGGCCCCCCATGCAGCCTCCCCAGAATGTAGCCCCCATTCACCAGACACAGAATGAATAAATAAGGTCTTACTGTAAAGCATAGGGAATTATACTCACTATCCTGTGATAAGCCATAGCAGAAAAGAATGTAAAAGAGGATGTATGTATATGTATAACTGAATCACTTTGCTGTCCAGCAGAAATTAACACAACACTGTAAATCAACTATACTTCAATTAAAAAAAATAGGCAGAATAGCAATAAAAAAGGGAACTCTACAGAAGAATGGATGAACAGAGTGAGCAGTAAATGTTTTTAACCAAGAGTTAGAAAACATAAAGAACTAAACAGATGGAAATACGGTAACTGAAATGAAAAATACACTAGAAGGAATCAACAGGAGATTAAATAATACTGAGGAATAGATCAGTAAAAGCTGTAAGAGTAGTGGAAATAACTCAAGCTAAACAGAAAAAAATAAAAAAAAATAAGGACAGTATGAAAGACCTCTGGGACAACATCACACACACTAACATTTACCTTACAGGAGTCCCAGAAAGAGAAGACAGAGAAAGTGGCAGAGAACATATTTGAAGACATAATAGCTGAAGACTTCCCTAACCTGTGAAATGAATGAGACATGTAAGTCAAGGAAGCACAGAGAAAGCCCCAAACAGGATCAACCCAAAGAGGACCACATCAAAACATACTGTAATTAAAATTGCAGAAATCAAAGATAAACAGAGATTATTAAAAGCAGCAAGGGAAAAGAAACAAGTTATGTACTAGGGAACTCCCATAAGGCTATCAAGCTGACTTTGCAGCAGAAACTCTGCAGGCCAGAAAAGAGTGGCAAGATACAGTTAACATGATGAAAGGGAAAATCTACAACCAAGAATATTCTACCTGGCAAGGCTTTCATTTGGATTTGACAGATCAAAAGTTTTCAGATAGGCAAAAGCTTAAAAAGTTCAGTACCACCAAAGCAGCTTTACAAGAAAGGTTAAAGGGACTTCTCTAAGTAAAAAAGAAAAGATCAAACTAGAAACATGAAAATTATGGGGGGAAAAAACTCACTGGCAAAGGTAAACATATAGTTAAGGTAGTAAATCAACCACATAGAAAGCTAGTAGGAAGGCTAAAGGAAAAAAGTACTAAAATCACCTATTGCCACAATAAGCAGCTAAGGGATACACAAAGCAATTAGACACAAAATATGAGAAAAACAGTAATTATGAAGGGAGCACAATAAAAATTCAGACTTGTTAAAATGCATTTGAAATTAAGAGATAAAGCACTTAATTATATATAGACAGAGTTGTCTACATCTGTGTATAAACCTAATGGTACCCAAAAACCAAAAATCTACAATAGATACACACAGAGAAAGAAATCCAAATAACACTAAAAATAATCATTAAAAGGGAAGAGAAGGCAAGAATAAACAAAAGAATTACCAAAACAACCCCAAAACAATGAACAAAATGCTAATACCTACCTATCAACGTGTGTGTGTGTGTGTGTTGCTCAGTTGCATCCGACTCTGTGACCCCATGGACTGTAGCTTACCAGGCTCCTCTGTCTCTGGAATTCTCCAGTCAAGAATATTGGAGTGGGTTGCCATTCCCTTCTCCAGGGGATCTTCCTTACCTATCAATAATTACTTTAACTGTAAATGAACTAAATGCTCCAATCAAAAGACACAGTGACTGAATGTATACACAAAAGAACCATATATATGCTGCCTATAAGAGACTCACTTGGGACTTCCCTGATAGTGCACTGGATAAGAATCTGTCTTGCAGGGGACTCGGGGTCGATCCCTGATCTGGGAAGATTTCATATGCCTCGGAGAAACTAAGCCTGTGCACACAGCTACTGAGCCTGCGTGCTGCAGCTACTGAAGCCCGCCTGTCTAGAGCCTATGCTCCAAGAGAAGCCATCACAATGAGGGGCCTGAGCACTGCAACAGAATAGCACCACCTTGTCGCAACACAAAGAAATGAAGACCCAGTGCAGTCGAAAATAAAAATAAATTTAAAAAAAGATTCACTTGACATCAGAGGATAGAAAAAGGTGTTATATGCAGAAAGAAATCAACAGAAAAGCAGGGGTGAAATACTTATATCAGACAAAACAAATATTAAAACAAAGGTTGTTACAAGAGCCAAAGAAGGACATTATATAATAATCAAGGGATCGGTCCAAAAAGAAGAAATAATTATAGATGTACCCAACACAGGAGCACTTTAATTCATAAGGCAAATATTAACAGACATAAAGACAGAAGTCAACAGTAACACACAGTACTAGGGTGTGTGTGTGTGTGTGAAAGAATTTATTTTACAGCAATACCTAGGATATGGGTCCCTCTGTCACAGGCAATGAAAAATGAAATTATTCAGAAGTTTCTCTGCAGTGAAATACAAACAGCTTTCCTGCAATAGTCTTCTCTTCATCTAGAAATTTCCATATTTATAGAAAACCCCAAAACATTTTAATCTGTTTGTTTGACTCCATCCAGGTTTCCAATACTAGGCACTTTAACACCCCACTTACATCAATGAACAGGTCATCAACATATATAACTAATAAGGAAACACTAGCCTTAAATGACACACCAGACCAGATGAACTTACTAGGTATGTATACAGAACATGTAATCCAAAAGCAGAAGAATATACATTCCTTCCAAGTGCACAAGGAACATTCCCCAGAATAAATTACACGCTAGGCCACAAGATGCCTATTGTCAAATTCAGACTTAAATTGAAGAAAGTAGGGAAAACCACTAGACCATTCAGGTATGACCTAAATCAAATCCCATACGACTATACAGTGGAAGTGAGAAATAGATTCAAGGGATTAGAACTAATAGAGTGCCTGAAGAACTGTGGATGGAGATTCGTAACATTGTACAGGAGACAGGGATTAAGACCATGCTCAAGAAAAAGAAATGCAAAAAAGCAAAATGGTTGTCTGAGGAGGCCTTACAAATAGCTGAGAAAAGAAGAGAAGCTAAAGGCAAAGGAGAAAAGGAAAGATATATCCATTTGAATGCAGAGTCCCAAAAGAATAGCAAGGAGAGATAGGAAAGCCTTCTTCAGTGATAAGTGCAAAGAAATAGAGGAAAACAACAGAATGGGAAAGACTAGAGATCTCTTCAAGAAAATTCAACATACCAAGTAAACATTTCATGCAAAGATGGGCACAATAAAGGACAGAAATGGTATGGACCTAACAGAAGCAGAAGCTGTTAAGAAGTGGTGGCAAGAATACACAGAAGAACTATACAAAAACATCTTCATGACCCAGATAATCATGATGGTGTGATCACTCACCTAGAGTCAAACATCCTGGAATGTGAAGTCAGGTGGGCCTTAGGAAGCATCACTATGAACAAAGTTAGTGGAGGTGATGGAATTCCAGTTGAGCTATTTCAAATCCTAAAAGATGATACTATGAAAGTGCTGCACTCAATATGCCGGCAAATTTGGAAAACTCAGCAGTGGCCACAGGACTGGAAAAGGTCAGTTTTCATTCTAATCTCAAAGAGAAAGGCAATGCCAAAGAATGCTCATACTACCACAAAATTGCACTCATCTCACACGCTAGCAAAGTCATGCTCAAAATTCTCCAAGCCAGGCTTCAGTAGTACTTGAACCATGAACTTCCAGATGTTAAAGTTGGTTTTAGAAAAGGCAGAGGAACCAGAGATCAAATTGCCAACATCTGCTGGATCATCGAAAAAATAATGGAGTTCCAGAAAAAACACCTATTTCTGCTTTATTGACTATGCCAAAGCCTTTGTGTGGATCACAACAAACTGGAAAATTCCTCAAAAGATGGGAATACCAGACCACCTGACCTGCCTCTTGAGAAATCTGTATGCAGTTCAGGAAGCAACAGTTAGAACTGGACATAGAACAACAGACTGGTTCCAAATAGGAAAAGGAGTACGTCAAGGCTGTATATTGTCACCCTGCTTATTTAACTTATATGCAGAGTACATCATGAGAAACACTGGGCTGGATGAAGCACAAGCTCGAATCCAGATTGCCAGGAGAAATATCAATCACCTCAGATATACAGATGACACCACCTTTATGGCAGAAAGTGAAGAAGAACAAAAGAGCCTCCTGATGAAATTGAAAGAGGAGAGAGAAAAAGTTGGCTTAAAACTCAGCATTCAGAATACTAAGATGATGGCATCTGGTCCCATCATTTCATGGCAAATAGATGGGGAAACAGTGTCAGTTTATTTTGGGGGGCTCCAAAATCAATGTAGATGGTGACTATAGCCATGAAATTAAAAGACGCTAACTCCTCGGAAGAAAAGTTATGACCAACCTAGACAACATATTAAAAAGCAGAGACATTACTTTGCCAACAAAGGTCTGTCTATTCAAAGCTATGGTTTTTCCAGTAGTTGTGTATGGGCATGAGAGTTGGACTATAAAGAAAGTTGAGCACTGAAGAACTGATGCTTTTGAACCATGATGTTGGAGAAGACTCTTAAGAGTCTCTTGGAAAGCAAGGAGATCCAACCATTCCATCCTAAAGGAAATCAGTCCTGAATATTCATTGGAAGGACTGACACTGAAGCTAAAACTCCAATACTCTGGCCACCTGATGCAAGGAACTGACTTATTTGAAAAGACCCTGATGCTGGGAAAGATTGAAGGTGGGAGGAGAAGGGGACGACAGAGGATGAGATGGTTGGATGGCATCACCGACTCAATGGACATGAGTTTGAGTAAACTCTGGGAACTGGTGATGGACAGGGAGGCCTGGCGTGCTGCAGTCATGGGGTTGCAAAGAGTCAGACACAACTGAGCGACTGAACTGAACTGAGGCTACAAGTCTCAATAAATTTAATAAAACTTAAATCTCACCATCTTTTATAAGTACTGAAACTAAAAGCCAACTATGAGAAAATACTAAAAACATGCAGAGGCCAAACAATATGCCACTAACAACCAATGGATCACTAAAGATATCAAAGAAGAAATTTAAAAAATACATGGAGACATATGACGTAAAACATGCAACAATCCAAATCTCTGGGATGTCGCAAAAGCAGCTCTTAAGAGGAAAGTTTATAGTGATACAACCCTACCTCAGGAAAGAAATATCTCAAACCAAGAACCTGATCGTACACCGAGCAACTAACAGAAGTCAGTAGAAGAAAAGAAATCAAAGATCAGAGAAGAAATAATTGAAATGTAGCTTATTTCTTAAAAAGTAGAAAAGATCAATGAAAATAAGCGCTCTTGCTTTGAGAAGATAAAATTGACAAATCCTTTGTGAAACTCATCAAGAAAAAAAGAGGGACCAAATACATAAAATCTGAAATGAAAAAGGAGAAGCTATAACCCATACCACAGAAATAAAAGAACAATATGAACAACTGTATACCAATAAAATAAAAGAACCAAGAAGTAACGGACAGATTGCTAGTAACGCAGAATCTCACAAGGGTAAACCAGGAAAAATAGAAAGTGTAAAAGAGCAAGTACCAGTACTGAAATTGAATAAGTAATAAAAAACACATTCCCAACAAACAAAAGTCTGGACCAGATGGCTTCACAGGTAAATACCTACCCTCAAACTTTTCAAAAAACTGAGGCGGGAAGAATGCTTCTTAACCACCTCCTCTTCTGCCTCCCCTTCTCCTCCTGCCGACAGTCCTTCCCAGGGTCAGGGCCTTTTCCAATGAGCTGGCTCCTCACATTATTTACAATAGACAGGATACGGAAGCGACTTACATGTCCATCAACAGATGAAAGGATAAAAAGACATGGGTGTGTGTGTGTTTACACACATATACAATGGAATACTGCTGCTGCTGCAGCTGCTGCGAAGTCGTTCAGTCATGTCTGACTCTGTGCAGCTCTGGAGTGGGTTGCCATTTCCTTCTCCAATGGATGAAAGTGAAAAGTGAAAGTGAAGCCACGACGGAATACTACAGAACCATATACAGAAAACCGGCTTGCCATTTGCAACAACATGGATTGATGTGGAAGGTACTGTGCTCCGTGAAATAAATCAGACAGACAAATACTGTAGTTATCACTTACGTGTGGAATCTCAAAAAATCAAACAAGTGAATTTAACAAAACAGAAACAGATCCACAGATACAGAGAACAAACAAGTGGTTACCAGTGAGGAAAGGGAAGTTGGGAGGGGCAAGATAGGGATAAGGGATTAAGAGATACAAACTACCATGTATGAAGTAAATAAACTACAAGGATATATTGTACAGCACAGGGAATATAGCCAATATATTATAATAACTTTAAACAATGTAATCTATAAAAATTTTAAATCATTGTTGTACAGCTGAAACTAATAAGGTCAACTAGACCTCAATAAAATTTTTTTAATGCATCCAAATAAATCAATAATGAGATATCTCAAATGGTCTGTATGTGATAGTTCTTAATTTGGGGTAAAGAGTATTTATAATGCATGGATGCCTTACTTGGAAAGAGAAAGAAATATAATGTGTACTCCCCATCCAGATGGCTTTCTTCATTTGGGCTACATCCATATAAAGGAAAGAGGTTAGGATTTGCTCAGTGTGCCCACAGATGACTCCCATTGATCTCTATAGATCAAGACTCCTTCAGCTCCTTCCTCTCAGAGTCAGGAGAAGCTGGGGGAGGGGGTCATAAACTAGTAACTGTTAAACAAAGGATTTCTCCTCTTCTTCAGGTGAACTGATATGAAACAGGCTGGCCTCACCTTGCATTGAGGAGCAGAAAGGAGTTGCTTATTTTCTTAAGGATCTAGAAGACGTAAGATCCCTTTTATAATAAAAAGTGATACAGGAATACTTATTATTTGATCTGAAAATTGAAGTTTTTTCGGTAGAGGCATTATCATACGCTGTTAATGGGGATATGAATTGAAGTTTTTTGTGGGGGCAGTTTGGTGGCATTCTATCAAAATGTAAAACACACAAACTGTATTTCCAGCATTGTACTACTAGGAGTTTACTCTCAGACGAATGACCAGGGTGTTCACAGCTATTTATAGGAAAACACACAGGAATAAACTAAGTGCTTACTGCTGGGGGTAGTGGTTTAAAAACTACGGTACAATCGTGTAATGGGAAAACAGGGTATTTCTTTGTTCTCTTCTAATGCATTAGAACTCCACCATTCCTTACTCCCTAGTTACATGATCCGAAATATTACATTTCTCTTAAACCTGTCTAGAATTCTCCTGCAAACTCTTGAAACCTCCCAGGCTCGTATTTCACTTAATATTGATCTCCTGGTCGCACTCCCTCCCTCTGGGCTCAGGACTATCACTAGTACCCTGAAAGCTCTGGAAGAACATTGTTTCTTTAAAACACGTATTTTTTTTTTCTTCTCCTCCTCTATTGAATAAAAGCAGCAATCTTTAAAAACATGCCACTTTTGGCAAATGATAAGTGAGGCTATTTCTACTGAGATGAGCTCTGGCAGGAACAAAAGATATTATGACTCAGCAGAGCTGCAGAATAGCGTTAGGTCTGTCAGGCTTCCCACTTTTCAGCACCTGACTTGCACGTGCCCTGCCTCCAAAAGGCGGCCACAGTTGGAAAACCCTGCATACTCTCAACATTTGTTTCACGCTGAAAAAATCAAATCACAAAACACAAGCTGATGGTTACCAAAGAGGAACGAGATGGGGGAGGGATAAATTAGGAATATGGGATTAACATATACACACAAGTATATATAAAATAAACAAGGATTCGCTGTATAGCACAGGGAACTATATTCAATATCTTGTTAACCTATAGTGGAAAAGAATCAGAAGATATGTGTGTGTGTATATACATATATAAATAACAATCATTTTGCTGTATACCTGAAACTAACATAATATTGTAAATCAACTATTTCAATCAAAAACAAAAACCCCAAAATACACCTCTTCTGAGAACTTGAGAACTGCATCTTAAGGTTTGGAATTTAATGCTTCATCAAACTTATTAGAACCGCACGCATCCATACTGGAGGAGATTATATTTTGCCACTGGACAGCATCAAGAGAACTTGAAAAACTTTGAAGATAACTCTGATTCCTCTTCAGAATTTCCCCCATACCTCTGCTCAGTTTTAAATCTCTGTAATATTGAAAATAGCTTCTATCTTTAAAAAGATTATCGAATGAAGCATTTATGCTGGCTTACCCTTTTCTTTGACAAAGTCCTTTTGCACCTCTGGGATTAGGAAACTGTAAACCAGCTCGGCCACAATCTCCTCTGACTGAAGCTGAGTTCGACTGAAAAATAAGAACATATTAAAAGCGTTTCCTTTGCTGCCTTGCTTGAACTGCCAATTTGCACTTGGATCCTCCTCGTATGTGTAAGGAGCTCCACTGCTCAGATCCTACGACTGCCTTTTCCTTGAGTGATCTGAAATAGCGCATTCCTGGTGAGTTTCCTTAACTCCATGGAAAATCCAAATTTGTCCTTTACTTCCCCTGCCTCCCAGGAAAGGGGTGTTAACAGACACAATTTACACATGGAAGCCAAAAACCTTGGGGTGATATCCAAGTAAAATTGGACATACTCACATTTCTTTCAAGCTTTGTGATATTCTAAAAGTAAGAAATATGAAAGTGATCCAGACTGCAGAGGATAACTGAAAATTCTATTCCCAGTGTGTGGCTCCTGCCATACAAAAGTACAGGTCTGCTGGCAGCCGTTAAAACAAAGCGTACTGAAGCATGAGTTAGTTATTTGTTTCTCCTTGGTGGTGAAATCTTAGGCCCTTGAAAACCACACATGAGTAACAGCAAAGGGGCTGTCCATCCCACCATCTGTCCCCTTGGTACACACCGGCTTTCCATTTCATAAGCAATGTCATTGATTTCCTCAGCCATCTTCTCTATTTCCGCCCTGGCTTGTTCTTCTGCAGTATTCTCTTCAGTGTTCAGTATTATGTCCTCCAGATAGGAAGTTACGGTGCTTTGGTGAACTTTAATCACCTGCAAAAGTCCCAAATACTCCAGCTACTCAGAAAAGGGATGCTACTACCATAAACAAGACAAGAAAAATGCACAAACATTGGCCAACATTTTTAGCATGTCTATTTCATTTATCAAGTCAACAGTCCCTGCACTGTACATTCCTTTAGTCCATTTCTAACCCACCTATATCTACCCATTCTGGCCAGACCCTACATATTTGGCTCATTTTAAAATTATGGGTCTCAATTTGGGGTAGGCAATACAAAACACTGCAAAAAGATCACAGGCTTGACTCAGGAACTCTGTTTTAGGTCCTGGCTCTCTTTGTTCTTAACCAGCAGTGTGACTTGGTCAGGCTACCTAACTGTGGCAGAGACTAAGAGTTACACAACATCCTATCTCTCCTTCCTCTTAAAGGATTCTTAAAGGGAAAGACCTAGCTTATTTTTTTCTCTCATTTCTCATTTCATGGGGACAAAATGCAGGAGGCACCAGTCATCTTAAACTGCTGTGAGGGTCATGCCCCAGGGACAGAAAAGCAGAAGTCTAGAAGGATTCTGGGTCTCTGATGAACATTTTTAAACTATCATCAGTCCTGGACTGCTTCTTTTTAAAGCTTTCTGAAATTGTGAAATGGAATATACATTTAGAAAAGTGCAAAGCACAGAAATGTACAGTGTAATGAATTCTGGTCAAGCCACTGGTAGTATCCCAGAGGTCACAGTGGGTTCCATCTGACCACAGCTCCTTTCCATTCTCATGAGTCTATGGTAGACTTCATTTTCTTTAGTTTTGCTCCTTTTTCAGTCATAAATAATACAATTTAGTTTTGCCTGTTTGATAGGTAAGATACACAGGAAGTATCACAAACATCAAGGGTGTCATACTTTGTTCTCTAGGTAGTCTCAATAGATTTTGAGCTTTGGGGGATAAGAGTACTTTCTATTTAATGTCTAAATATTTCTTTATATCTGAGATAATGCTTGGGACTCAGTAACAACTTAGTACCTGTTTCTTGACTGGCACTGCAGCAGGACTCTGAAGATGAAATGTTTACTGTGTATCTACCTGTGAAATACCTAGTCCATATCCTTGAATCCCTGTGCCTCCCTTATGGGAGAGACCCAGTGACCATAGTTTAATATGGTATCAACCAACCAACGAACATATATTTTCTCAATGCCTGTTCTGTACAGAGGGCTACGCTGGTGCTGTGGAGGGCACAAAGGAATATACAACATGCCTGCTACCATGGACACCACAATCTTATTTAGGAGACAAGTCACACCTAGAACGGAACAATCAGACAGTTGAGTCCTGTTCAGAGGTGGGAAGTTTAATGTGGTCTACTTCTAACAATATATGTACTTGTGTGTCTACATGCATCTTTATAAATGTGTATGTTTGTGGACACATTTGTGCTTGTATGTGCGTGAGTAAAGGAAATGTTCGGGTGGCTATATGTGTGTCTGTGTGTTCCTCCACATCTTTGCTAATACTGTGCTCATGGGATTATGTTTGTGAATGTGTCTTCACATATGGACATGAAGTGTATATGCATTTAAATATGCGTCTATGACTATATTTCTCAATATGTTATTTTTCTGGAAATTTACTAATGTGTACATTTCTAGCTTTTGGTATACTTATGTGCATGCAAGTATATTTATCTATAAAAGGATCATATGATGGAAGATAGGGAATTTAAATGATGCATGGGGGCGTCCCTGGATGGATACATTCTTTACATAAATGATCCTTAAATCAGGCCAGAAGGGTCATTCTAACCCTTTCATGCCCCTCCCAGATGTGCTGACATTTCCTGGGGCTGTTCCCATCTAGAAGACACCTCCCTAGAAGTCTTGCACCAGTATCTTCCTTTCCGTATTTCTGAGTATACTGGTTCCTTTGTCTCTCTCCTTTTATTCTCACTCCCAACTGGTTCTTCCCCTCCCAGTTGGTTTTTCCTTAGTGATTTCAGTAGGGGATAGTAAGTTCTCGTTTGCTAAAAATTGCTAAATCTCAGTAATTCTATTTAAAGAAAAGCTGTTAGGATGACAGGAAACTAGAATACGAATTATTATTATAGGCTGTTTGACACCAGAGATGATCCTCCACTCCAATTAAAAAGATGAACTTGGGGAGAGAGGTGGGAGGAGGGGTTCAGGATGAGGAACATGTGTACGCCCGTGGCAGATTCATGTTGATGTATGGCAAAACCAATATAATATTGTAAAAAAAAAAAAAAAGCTGAACTTGACAATATACAACCTGTAAGTTTTTAAGCTGTACAGAAGATGGAAAATCTTTCATTTTAATCAATTTTTTAATTAGAAAACACAGCAAATACTATTTATGAATCAATCCTAATTCCCTGGGAATTGGGTAAATCCTTAAAATCACAGATCAAATAAGAAAACCTCAAGTTTACATAGCATTATTTTTTCTTACCCGAGGAGCTCAAAAGTATCCATATTTACAATTCAGATAGCCTCCTGGACAGGAATTTTTTGTTTTGTTTTTTTTTAATTGGCACTTTTTAAAAAAGGTTGGCACTTTCCATCTTTCCCATCTGGCCCAGGGGAGACTCACACAGTCTTTGCTTTGACATATTCTGGGTGTGCTGGCCGCCCACGCAGCCTCTTCTGTGCTCAAACCCCTCAGCTTGCCCAGCTTCCACCTCTGCATTCCTGGGGGTCAGACACTCTAACTGAAAGAACATACACCAAGCTCCCCAAGAAAGGGGACATGCGCTCCCCAAACTCTAGGTGTGATATGGGGGGGCGGGTATTAGTCACAGCACAGCACCCCTTAAAGAAATCTTCCTCACAAATCCCCTCCAATTTTATCACTTGAGCTTTTGCATTCTTGATGAGGGCAAGAGTGCTTTGAGATATTATTGGTTCCTCAAATTTCCTCTGAGTTTGCATCTGGGTCGGTCTGGAATTTCACATCCACTGGGACTTGGTCAGAATTCTAATTTACCAGCCCGGCATTCCTAACTCCCATGTTTGTATCTTTAGTCAAAAAAATCTCTTCTAAATTCCATCTGATATATTGATTTGCTGAAATGACACCTCTACCAAGATGTCTCAACCTAATGTAAATCAAACTCCTGATTCCACCCCTGCCCCAAACCTATTCCACCCTCAGCTTTCCTGCCTCGGAAAACAACCGTCATCTCCCTACTCACTGACACCGGAAACTGGACTTTATACTTGACTTCACCCTATTTCTCACTCTGGCCTAAGTTAGTTCATCAGCCTCCTTTCAGGTCCCTTATTTCCACCCTGTCCTCCCTCCAACCTGTTCATACAAGTACCCCCAATGACCTCTGTAAAAATGTGTCACTGGGCCCCATTTGTTTCCCTCATGAAACACCACATTTTCTTATTCTACCCTTATTTGCATGTTATACAGGATTTAAGCTCCAGGAGAGAAGGGGCCATGCCTGATATTTCCCTCCAAAGTATCCCACAATGCCTTTATACTGCTAGGCATATCCTAGAACCCAATACATTATCTGTTGAAGAAAATTAAAAAATGAAAGCCATCTCCTATCTTGAGGTTCCTTGGGTTTGACTCGGCTCCTTACAAATGGCTTCCTTACAACGTCCCCACTTGCCTCCTTAAATATATGGTCCTCCTCCTGCAGGCGCCTCTGCTCCACCTGGCGCCGGCCGCTCTCTTCAGCTTCACGCATCCGGCGCTGCCGCTCGGCCAGCATGGCCAGGGCGTGGACCCGCCTCTCCTCCTGCAGTCTCACCAGCTCTTTGGACAGGAAGTCAAACATGTCTGCCAGCACCCTTCCTTCCAGTCCAGCCAAGTGGTTTTCAACCAGCGACACCTTAAACATAATAATATATGACTCTGAGGATTCCACTAAGAAGTGTGATTCCTCAGGAGGGATGCTGGATTACCCTCCATAGGCACTTCCCTTTCAGAACGCAATGGTTTTACTAGGAAAACTTACAATACAAACTTAGACTTGAGAAAGCAGATTGTTCAGCAATGGATGATAGGTTAGCACAACATTAGTTAGCATCCACACAATTTTTTTCTTCCTTTCAATTTTATCCAGAAGCTAAAGTGCTTATGTCTCCCCAGACGTGAAGGGAAATGTCAAGGTTTTGATTAAAAGATAATATTGGAGTTCAAAAAAATAGAATCTCCTAGAAATTCACTCATGATACCTTTTAATTTTTCAATGCTTGGTCCTTTAACACCAAGTTTGGGGAATTTTCAAGCTTTTCAGTAACATGAAAGTAGAAAACTTTGGTACTTTTTATTAATTTAAGTAACTTCAAAGTCATTAAGAACTGCCTTTGAAACAGAGTAGGAAATAAGCCTACATGTCTATGTAGTCGCTGAGATAGATAGGGGCCCAGAGTTCCTGGCCAGGAATAAGCCACAGTGTTTATTTATGGATCCCTCTGTCCTGGCTTTGACACAATGAGAATAAAAGTGTTTAAGAAGACTGTACTGTGTCCCTGCTCCTAGCCTCAGTGGTAAGGGGGAAAGGCTCTTCTCCCAGACACTTGCTGCTCTCACACTGACGATTCCCCTTGATATAAGAGAGGGAGAAAATGAGAGGATCGGCACTGCTGTAGGTACACGAGACGCCCACTGCCCCAGATGCCCGCATCCCACAGGTGTAGCCAGGAGCAGCCAAAGGTAAGCAGGGAGAGTCTGTGGCTATGTGACAGCTCTTCCCATTAATTCCTCCCTTAGTTCTTAGCTGTCATCATGTCTATCAGTCAAGTATTTATCCACTAAATGGGACAGATGAATTAAAAACTCTGGATTGTCTTAGCGATAGCCGCTCAAGTCAATAATCAGAAACCTCGAAGGGGCCAAAGCGGGCATTCTTGCATCCGGGTCCTGGGCATTCCACTGCCTGAGCATCCTGCTCTGCCTCTGAACAGATGTGTAGTTCGTCTCCATCATGTCCGGGCTCCAGGGCCCCCAGATTCAGAGACTCCAGCGACTACATCCTCCTCTTCCTTCTCTGGTCCCTTGGCTAGGTCTCACCATCAGTGGCTTTCTTCCTCCCTCCCCCAAACCAGCCCCCATCACTCAGAGAGCACTCCCAGCCCTGCTGTCACATGAAGGGAGCACAGGGATGCTCGCTTCAGAGCTGCTGACCATTTGTGCCCAGTTCACAGCACGAGAGCTGTGTGTCACTAAAGGTGGGTAATATTAACTTTGTTGTACGTCTATTTTCTTACAACACTTTGCAAATTGATCCTTTTCACATTGATTTACAGATAAGCGGGAGAGACAGTAAAAGTATACCTCCACTTTAGTCAACGTTAAATACTGTGTATATATACACAAATACCAGCAGAAAGTAGGAAACACATTTACAGTTGTTGGGTTAGACCTGCAATCACCAGCAATTGTCAGTCACACAGAGCTCTGAGAACCTGATGAAAGTCACAGAATAACATATTAACATATTTAATGTGCAGTTTAAGGAGCACAAGCTATGTACAGCTCCGAAACTCATACATGAGTGTGGACAGTTTTTAAAATCTCATTTCTCACTTTTTCTTATTACTTTCAGTATTTATTCATTCTACTTAGCGTCCACTGAAATATAATAGAGTCACCAAATAGTTAAGAAAAATTGGAAAAGAAAACCTTTTAAAATAGTGAAGCTTTTTTCCTTTCCTTTTTGCAAATTAAAAAAAAAAAAAAGCATATTCAACTCAGGGAGGGTCCAGTCCATTCAAATTGTGGACTGTAGTGCCACTGGTGAAAAATGCTGGGATTGTGGGGGGTGTTTCTTTCACATCACCTCATCTGTTGTTACTATACAGTTGTTTGCACAGTAGTAAAAATCAAGGGTGAAAATGGGAGAAGAAAGGAAAGGAAAGAACCTTGTGCTCGTGCAAGTTCCTCTGCCGCTGCAGGGCCAGGGTCACCTGCTTCTCGGCTTTCTTCACCAGCCTGTCATCTTCTTGCAGTGCGTGGCTGGTGCGCAGCTCCTGGATCAACTCCAGTCGCTTCTCTTTCCCTTCAAACATCTGTATCAAATCAAATCAGAGAGACCTGCAAATCAGCATTGCCAGTGCAGGCACGAGGCCTTGCAGGCAGTGACTGGCAAGGCGCTCATGAACCGCGGGTTCTGCTCCGCCATTCAGGGCCACGGACCAGGTGTATGCCACCGAGCTGGGCGTCAGCCCTGTTTTCTAAAGCTCCTTTAGCTATTCAGGCAGACAGGAACTCAACTATCAGGTAACCGTTGACTGAATTTCTTAAAATGCCTCTCAAAGACAAGGTGACAATTCTAAGGTCATGTTAAGAAACTGGAACCTTCCCTTCATTTCCTGGCTCTTCCCCTAAGAAGCCTGGGGGTGGTATTTTTCATTGTCATTTTTCTTTTCTGAGAGATCTGATCCTGGTCTGGAATACACAACCTGCTGTCTGAACTTCACTGTGGCGTTTCTCCTGCAGAAATACTGGCAGGAGGACAGGGGATAGCGCTGAAAACAAGACGCTTATCCAGCCTCCCTGGACTGACTCACCATAACAAGTCTCTTAAGAGTTATAGCTGTCTGGGGAAGAAAAAATGTTTTAGCTGAGGCTTTACAACAGTCCCTTTTTAAACTTAAGAAGCACAATGATCTGACTAAGACTTTACAGTCAGGACGATCAGAGTTGAATTTGCTGGCAGTTAACATAATCTCACTCAGGCTCGTATTACTCACCTGTAAAATGGGTAATTGATAGAAAAAAACTATGCTGATATATGTAGAGCAAAGAATATATAATGTGAGCATACAGTAAGAGTTCAAAACTATAGTTATTTACTTAGCTATTTCATTTATTATTCATGCATTGTTAGCTAATATGCAAACTCAAATTATTATGACTATGGAAAATTAGAGAATCCACTTGGTTTGTGATGCTTAATAGTCAAAATTCATGTATGAAAACTGCTGGATTCAGCAATTCCATGGAAGACATTAGCTTCACACTGCTTTGGTTACACACAGGAAACAGCAGGCGGCTCCTTTCTTTCCTTGATACTGTGCCACTCACTTGGGCCAGCTCTGGCAGTAAAAGGGAAAGAGTAGGTAACTCCATAGCATCGTTCCACAGGACAGCAGGGTGTGGGAGGCAATTCACCCCAAGGAAACAAGCACAGGTGCGCTCTGTGAATCTAGTCTCAAAGGAGAAGAACAGGGCCAGGGTCCACCCTACACACCATATTTTGAACAACTCTGCCCCGCAGCAACTTTTGAAGGTAGATCACAGCCATTTCTATATCTTCTTCTTCCTAAAAAAAAAAAAAAGAACAAAGCAGCTTGAGAACTGCAGCAGTTGGCATCAAATACTTTTTTGAAGATTTATATCTAGCAAAAAAGCTAGACACCAGAAGGATTTAAAGAAAAACAAAAAATCACCCTTCTTTGAACATATAGGACTTTAAACATGACATTAAAGTATTGTCAAAATTCATTATATTTTTCATGATATCATTGGTAAATTATATCAAAAGCAAAAAATTCACCCACTGTCATGCTATCCTTACAAGTTAAGCCATTTTTCATTTTTTCTATATTCCTTTCCAACAAAATCTTTCTTGAAGCAGATATTGCTAATAACATCCCTATTGCAATAGTTTTTTTTTTTTTTTTTCATGTTTAATCATGAGTAGACAAAGAATGCAGGCTTCCCTGGTGGGTCAGTGGTAAAGAATCTACCTGTCAATGCAGGAGATGCAGGAAACAAGGGTTTGATCCCTGGGAGAAGGGAGAAGATCCCCTGGAGAAGGAAATGGCAACCCTCTCCAGTATTCCTGTCAGGGAAATCCCATGAACAGAGGAGCCCGGCAAGCTACAGTCCATGGGGTTGCAAAGGTCAGACACAACTTAGTGACTGAGCATGAACATGAGACAAAGAATGCAGATGGGATACACTGGAGTCAAAAATGAGGTGCTTTTCACAAGAATTTAGCTAAACTGGTAAAATCAGAATATAATGGACAAAATCAGCAATCTACAAAAATCACCTTAAATAAGTGTCTGTAAAGGCAAAAAGAGCAGAGTCTATAAATTTAATTAAAACCCCTCTGAATGCAAAAGATATCGATAGTGGAATCAATGGCATTAACATTTGTGAGACATGTTAACCACAGGCAGTGGCCAGCACAAAGTCTAGAAAATAGGATGCTGCCCAGAAGTGCATTGTGGCCAGTCAGCAGGAACATTCCCACCCCTCCAGAGATCTCAGAGCCATTGGAGGTGCTAGTGAGATCTCCCATCAACTCCCCCGCTCTGGCAAAGCACAACCTTATGTGCGATTTGGCTTTGTGTGAGAACGTCCCTGTGTTGGGAGAGAACAAGCTGACCTCCCGAGAGCATCCTGACATACCAGGTAGTTATAGTTCTCTCTGTAAAGTATGTTGTTGTTGTTCAGTTGCTAGGTTGTGTCAACTCTTTGTGATCCCATGGACTGCAGAATGCCAGCTCCCGTCCTTCACCATCTCCCGGAGTTTGTTCAAACTCATGTCCAGTGAGTTGGTGATGCTATCTAACTATCTCATCCTTTGCTGCCCCCTTCTCCTTTTGGCTGCAATCTTTCCCACATCAGGGTCTTTCCCAATGACTTCACTCTTTGCATCAGGTGGGCAAAGTATTGGAGTTTTAACTTTAGCATCAGTCCTGCCAATGAATATTCAGAGTTGATTTCCTTTAGGACAGACAGGTTTGATCTCTGTGCAGTCCAAGGGACTCTCAAGAGCCTTTTCCAGCACCATAGTGCAAAAGCAACAATTCTTCAGTGCTCAACCTTCTTTATGGTCTAACTTTCACATCCGTACATGACTACTAGAAAAACCTTAGCTTTGACTATAAATAACAAATTTGCAAATTTGTGGCATCTCCAGCAGTTTCTTGTGAGTTTTCTGAGTCAGTCCTTTAAATCCTAACCAACTCTGGAAATGTTGACTAAACTGAGTGTGGGGCCCTGAGAAGGTAAGGCACAGCCCTGGAGTCAGAGTGAGCTCTCTGGCCAATCTTAACCCAAAAGCTGGCCTGTCTTGATGATTCCTTGCTAATTCCAGCTATCATCAACCACTTCATGTGTGAATACAGTTACAGTATCTGATCATCATTCCATCTTCTTATTTGACATACATCAGGATTACCTTCTGATGTTTATTTTTCTTGGGAAGATTTCATTCTTTGTGTATTTATTCTTGAAAAGGACTGGATTTAGATTTCATTTGCTTTTTTTTTTTCTGTGTGCATTTGAAATATAAGGATAAAGGAAATGTAATTCAGATCTTGGGAGATGAACATGGTTATATTAGGTTTGTTTTTAACCCAAACTATCTGGAGAACAAACAGATAGCAAAGCTGAATTTAGCTTTTCAAATAAAAGAAGCCTCAGACTTACATTGGAACTCATCTCCAGGGTTGGAGTTGGAAGTCGAGGTTGAGGTACTGGCTTTCTTTGAAGAAAACGCATAGGTTTCTTTGCTTCGAAATCCTTATTCTTCTTTTCCAACAGTTCCTGAAATAACACCAGTGTCTGACAATGATTGTCAATATATGTTCATCCACTGTAACAAGTGTACTGCTCTGGTGGTGGATATTGATAATGGGGGAGGTTATACATATGTGGGAATAAGAAAGTATCTCTACCTTCCTCTTAATTTAGCTGTGAATCTAAAATTGCTCTGAAAAGTAAAGTCTTTAAAAAAAATCAGTGTCATTTCTTACATTTGTATTTTTTCCTACTAACAGATCAGTCAGAAACAATCTTCTCTATGGCCATGCTAGGACAGTTTGAGAAAGTACAAACCAGGGTGCACCTATGACATTCCATGAATAAGTTAACCACTAAACAAACATGAAACATTCTGGGTGCATCCATTTTAATAAAAAGTTTTGGAGACTTTAAAACTGTTTTTGAGTTTTTAAAAGGTTCTATGATGTGTGTATGCAAGCAAATCCCCCAGCTTCTGTTCTTCCACATAAGCTAATCTGCTGTTTTAAATGACTTGCCTGGGGCAATAGAAAATTGTCCTGTGCAGTGTCTGACTGAAACATAGAGTATATTTTATTGTTATGGGGGAAATGAGGGGTATTAATTAGCAATTGTTTGCAAGTAAAGACAGCTTGACTTTGGGCTTGAAGCCAAGCACATCAAGATTTTTAAATCTGGTTCCTTGTGAAAGAATGTGTTTCTATTTCAATATGCATTATATATATATTTTTTACTTTTGATCATCAAAAAATCCTGATAGAATTATACATAAGGTTTTGTTCATTGGTTCCATTTTCAGACATAGGGGGATGTTTTTAGCTTAAAAGTATCAAAAAGTGTGATCTCTGCGATTTTAAATTTTAAAACAACACTTTAATTACTTTTTCATCATTTAATAATTTTTACACTATTTTTCCACAAAAACATAAATAAGTGACAAAACAAACACTAAATCAAGAGTTAAGATTCATAAAAAATATGCTAATTATGAGTAAAATTTGGAGCCACATCCAATTACCATGGCTGTAATAGAGGCTCTGAGTTTCTTGAAAATAAATCTGATGGCAAATATATATATAACAGCTCTATAACAACCAAAACTACCGAATCAACAGGAAGCAGCAGTGGTTTAAAAGTAGAGCTGACCCTTGAACAACACAGGTTTGAACTGCATGGATCCACTTATATACAGATAGTTTTTCAATAAATATATTGGAAAATTTTTTGGAGATTTTTGACAATTTGAAGAAGCTTCCATATGAACTACACAGCCTAGAAATACAGAAAAAGTCAGGTATGTCATGAACGCGTAAAATATATGTAGCTATTGGTCTGTGTTNAGTCGAGTTAAGATTCATAAAAAATATGCTAATTATGAGTAAAATTTGGAGCCACATCCAATTACCATGGCTGTAATAGAGGCTCTGAGTTTCTTGAAAATAAATCTGATGACAAATATATATATATAACAGCTCTATAACAACCAAAACTACCGAATCAACAGGAAGCAGCAGTGGTTTAAAAGTAGAGCTGACCCTTGAACAACACAGTTTTGAACTGCATGGATCCACTTATATACAGATATTTTTTCAATAAATATATTGGAAAATTTTTTGGAGATTTTTGACAATTTGAAGAAGCTTCCATATGAACTACACAGCCTAGAAATACAGAAAAAGTCAGGTATGTCATGAATGCGTAAAATATATGTAGCTATTGGTCTGTGTTATCCCTTTGTTGTTGTTCAGTTGCTAAGTCATGTCTGACTCTTGGCAACCCCATGGACTGCATCACACCAGGTTTCCCTGTCTTTCACCATCTCCTAGAGATTGCTCAAACTCTTGTCCATTGAGTCATTGTTGCCATCCAACCATCTTATCCTCTGTCGCCCCCTTCTCCTCCTGCCCTCAATCTTTCCCAAGACTACACACAAATCTATTATAAAAAGTTTATTGAACTTATGCACACAGACACTTACAGACCATACGTGATGCCATTCAAAGTCAAGAGAAACGTAAATAAAGATGCAGTATTAAATGATAACTGCACAAAACTGTAGGACTTAGTATACTACTATAATAAATTCATAACTAACTCCTGTTGCTTTTGCTGTGAACTTAAGTGTTGTGACAAACCTAGAGGCATTAAAAAGCAGAGACATTACTTTGCCTTCAAAGGTCCATATAGTCACAGCTCTGACTTTTCCAGTAGTCAAGTATGGATGTGAGAGACCATAAAGAAGGCTGAGTGCTAAAGAATTGATGTTCTTGAATTGTGGTGCTGGAGAAGACACTTGAAGAGTCCCTGGAAGAGCAAGGAGATCAAGCCAGTCAATCCTAAAGGAAATCAAACCTGAATATTCACTGGAAGGACTGAGACTGAGGCTAAAGCGCCAATACTTTGGTTACCTGATGTGAAGAGCTGACTCATTGGAAAAGGCCCTGATGTTGGGAAAGATTGAAGGCAGAGGAGAAGGGGACGACAGAGGACAAGATGGTTGGATGGCATCACCAATTCAATGGACATGAGTTTGAGCAAGCTCGAGGAGATGGTGAAGGACAGGGAAACCTGGTGTTCTGCAGTCTATGGAGTCACAAAGAGTCGGACATGACTGAGCTACTGAACAACAAGCATTGTGAGTGTCCACTTAAAATGTAAGGTGATGCCAAGCATCTGAAGGAGCAATTCGCCTCTGCAATAACCTGCATGTCATGGTAACAAGTGATCTCTACCTGTTCTTGTATATTTTTCACTGTGTTTAGTACAATACCATAAACCTTGAGTAACAACATGGGACCCATATGAAGCGCCACTAGTGATGCTGGGTTTGCTCCCAAGAAGGAGAGAAAAGTCATGATATTACAAGAAAAAGGTGAAGTGCTTTATATGCCCCATAAATGGAGGTTTGCAGCCGCCATCTCCCACAATTTCAGGATAAATGAATCTAGTGTAATGACCACTGTGAAAAAAGAAAAAGAAATTCAAGAAGCCATGGTTACAAGTAGATGTGAAAACCTTGCACCATTTGCAAAACACCTTATGTCATGTTGAAAATGAAGCTTTCATGTGGATGCAGGATTGCTATAAGAACGGCATACTTGGACTTCCCTGGGGGTTCAGTGGGCTAAGAATCTGCCTGCCAGTGCAGGGGTCATAGGTTCAACCCCTGGTCCAAGAAGATTCCACCTGCCATCGAACAACTAAGCCCACGTGCCCCAACTACTGACACCCATGTGCTCTAGAGCCCGGGTTCCACAACGAGAGAAGCCACTGCAATGAGGGGCCTGCACACTTCAGCCAGAGAGTAGCCCCACTGGCTGCGACTAGAGAAATGCAGAAACAAAGACCAGCACAGTCAAAAGTAAAGGACAGAGCATAATTCGATGAGCTTTCTGGGGAAAAAAGAAAGGCACACCTATTGACTCTAATACGATTCAAAAGAGCTTACCAGATGCCGCTAGCGGTAGAGAATATGCCTGCCAATGCAAGAGATGCGGGGTCAATCCCTGGGTTGGGAAATCCCCTAGAGTAGGAAATGGCAACCCACTCCAGTATTCTTACCCGGGAAATTCCTGGACAGAGGAGTATGGTAGGCTATATTCCATGGGTAGCACAGAGTTAGACATGATTGAGCAGGGGTGCACACACACACACACACGATTAAAAAAAAAAATGAAGTCATTATATGAGAACTTTAAGTACAAGGAAGGTGAGGATCTAAAGCTGGAGAATTTAATGCCAGCAAAGGATGGTTTGATAATTTTCTAAAGAGGTTTGGCTTAAACCAGTGAAGAAGGCTGAGCGCCGAAGAATTGATGCTTTTGAACTGTGGTGTTGGAGAAAACTCTTGAGAGTCCCTTGGACTGCAAGGAGATCTGACCAGTCCAATCTGAAGATCAACCCTGGGATTTGTTTGGAAGGAATGATACTAAAGCTGAAACTCCAGTACTTTGGCCACTTCATGCGAAGAGTTGACTCATTGGAAAATACTTTGATGCTGGGAGGGATTGGGGGCAGGAGGAGAAGGGGATGACCGAGGATGAGATGGCTGGATGGCATCACTGATTTGATGGACGCGAGTCTGAGTGAACTCCAGGAGTTGGTGATGGACAGGGAGGCCTGGCATGCTGCGATCCATGGGGTCGCAAACAGTTGGACACGACTGAGCAACTGAACTGAACTGAAAATAACAGAAGTAGCTTCTGCTGACCAAAAGGCAGAAGATTCCCAGACACCATTAAGAAAATCATTGAGGGGAAAGAATATCTTCCTGAACAGGTTTTTAATGCTGATGAAAGTACCCTACTCTGGGGGAAAAAGCCACAAAAGATACTTTTTAGTAAGGAGGAGAAGTAAGCACCAGGATTCAAGGCAGGAGAGGAAATGCTAACTGTTTTGTGCAAATGCAGTTAGGTTATGATCAGAACTGCCTTATCTACAAAGCTGCTAAGACCCCAGCCTTGAAGGGAAAATGACAATCACCAGCTGCCAATCTTCTGGCTGTAAAAGAAAGCCTGGACAGGTTCCAGGTTTCTGGATTGGTTCCATTAATTAATGTGTTGTTCCTAAAGTCAGGAAGTACCTTGCCAAAAAGGACTGCCTCTTAAAGTTCTTTAGATATTGGACAGTGTCCCGTTGACGTTCATTGTTTTTCAGTCACTAAGTCATGTCCGACTCTCTGCAACCGCATGGACTACAGACACCAGGTGTCCCTGTCCTTCACCATATCCCAGAGTTTGCTCAAATTTATGTCCATTGAGTCAATGATGCCATTCAACCATCTCATCCTCTGTTGTCCCCTTCTCCTTTGCCTTCAATCTTTCCCAGCATCAGGGTCTTGTCCAATGAGTCAGTTCTTCCCATCAGGTGGCCAAAGTATTGGAGCTTCAACCTCAGCATCAGTCCTTCCAAAGAATATTCAGGGTTGATTTCCTTTAGAATCAACTGGTTTGATCTCCTTGCAACCCAAGGGACTCTCAAGAGTCTCCTCCAGCACCACAGTTCAAAAGCACCAATTCTTTGGCACTCAGCTTTCTTTATAGTTCAACTCTCACATCCATACCCGACCACTGGAAAAACCATACTTTGACTCAACGGACCTTTGTCAGCAAATGTCTCTGCTTTTTAATACGCTGTCTTGGATTGTCACAGCTTTTCTTCCAAGGAGCAAGCATCTTTTAATTTCATGGCTGTAGTCACCATTGGCAGTGATTTTGGAGCCCAAGAAAATAGTCTGTACTGTTTTCATTTTTACCCCATCTACTTGCCATGAAGTGATGGGACCAGAAGCCTCTCCTCTTTCACCTTCATCTTTTTCTTTCATCAAGAGGCTCTTCAGTTCCTCTTTGCTTTGTGCCATTAGGGTTGTGTCATCTGCATATCTGAGGTTGTTGATATTTCTCCCAGCAATCTTGATTCCAGGTTGAGCTCCATCCAGCCCAGCATTTCACATGATATACTCTCCATATAAGTTAAATAAGCAGGGTGACAATGTACAGCCTTGACGTACTCCTTTCCCAATTTGGAACCAGTCTGTTGTTCCATGTCCAGTTCTAACTGTTGCTTCTTGACCTGCATACAGATTTCTCAGGAAGGCAGGTCAAGTGGTCTGGTATTCTCATCTTTTGAAGAATTTTCCACAGTTTGTTGTGATCTACACCATCAAAAACTTTAGCATAGTCAACAAAGCAGAAGTAGATGTTTTTCTGGAATTCTCTTGCTTTTTCTATGATCCAATGGATGTTGGCAATTTGATCTCTGGTTTCTCTGCCTTTTCTAAATCCAGCAGCTTGTACATCTGGAAGTTCTTAGTTCACATACTGTTGAAGCCTAGCTTGAAGGAGTTTGAGCATTACTTTGCTAGCATGTGAAATAAGCACAGCTGTATGGTAGTTTGAACATTCTTTGACTCTACCCTTCTTTGGGGTTGGAATGAAAACTGACCTTGTTTAACCCTGTGGCCACTGATAAGTTTTCCAAATTTGGTGGCATATTGATACAGTGCTTTAAGAGCATCATCTTTTAAGATCTGAAATAGCTCAGCTGGAATTCAATCACCTCCATTAGCTTTGTTTGTAGTAAAACTTCCTAATAAGGTCCACTTGACTTCACACTCCAGGATGTCTGGCTCTAGGTCTGCGACCACATTATTGTGGTTATCTGGGTCATTAAGACCTTTCTTTGTACAGTTCTGTGTATTCTTGCCACCTCTTCTTAATGTCTTCTGTTTGTTTGGTCCTTACCATTTCTGTCCTTTATTGTGCCCATCATTGTATGAAAGGTTCTCTTTGTATCACTGATTGTCTTGAAGGGATATCTAGTCTTTCTCATTCTATCATTTTCCTCCATATCTTTGCACTGTTCACTTAAGAAAGCTTTCTTACCTCTCCTTGCTATTCTTTGGGAATCTTCATTCAGATGGATATATCTTTTCTTTTCTCATCTCTTCTTTTCTCAGCTATTTGTAAGGCCTCCTCAGACAACCACTGTGCCTTCTTGGATTTCTTTTTCTTGGGGATGGTTTTGGTCACGGCCTCACATACAGTGTTACAAACATCCCTCCATAGTTCTTCAGGGACTCTATCAGATATAATCCCTTAAGTCTATTTGTTACTTACACTGTATAATCATTAGGGATTTGATTTAGGTCATACCTGGCCATTCAGAATCCCATGAGTTGAACAACAAAGGCACCAAAGTAATCTACTTGCCCCTGAACACAACAGCTGTAATTCAGCCTCTAGATCAGCAGGTCATAAGGACCTTAAAGGCTTGTTACACATGGTACTTTATGGAAAGGATTATTATTTATTAAAGGATTATTAATGCAGACACCATGCAAGTCCACCACTGAAGATGCCATCACTGTTACAGAAAAAGTTGTGAAAGTCAATAAGCCCTAAACAATAAATTCCTGCTGGAGAAAACTGTGTTCAGATTTTATGCATGACTTCACAGGATTTATGACAAAGCCATTCAAGGAAATCATGAAAGATTCTGGAGACTGTTAAAAAGGTGGTGGTGGGGGTGAAGGGTTTCAAGACATGGATCTGAGTGCCAAAGAATTGATGCTTTTGAACTGTGGTGCTGAAGAAGACTTGAGAGTCTCCTGGACAGCAAGTAGATCAAACCAGTCGATCCTAAAGGAAATCAACCCTGAATATTCGTTGGAAGGGGTGGTGCTGAAGCTGAAGCTCCAATACTTAGGCCACCTGATGTGAAGAGCTGACTTACTGGAAAAGACCCTGATGCTGGGAAAGACTAAGAGTAAGTGGAGAAGGAGGTGACAGAGGATGAGATGGTTGAATGGCATCACTGACTCAATGGACATGAGTTTGAGCAAACTTGGGAAGACAGTGAAGGACAGGGGAGCCTCACGTGCTGCAGTTCATGGGGGTCGCAGAGTCGGACACAACTTAGTGGCTGAACAACAACAGAAGGATACCACACCAGAGGAATGAACAGAAGATGACCTGATGGAGGTGACTGCTTCCAAATGAGTGCCACACAGTGCGGAAGAGCGTGTAGAAGAGCCAGAGACAGGAAACAACTGATGGATGATCTGGGAGAGCAATTTTGATTACTCAAGGCTGCATTTGACTTCGTGTAAGACACAGACCCTTCTATGTTCAGTGCTATGGCACTGAAACAAAAAGCAAATGATGAAAGAAGGATTGGTACCATATAGAAACATTTTTAAAGAAAGAAAAAACCAAAAAAGACAGCAATTAAATGTATTTCTGTAAAGCTACACTGGGTGTGCCTACCTCTTTGGCCTCCCCTTCCACCTCCTCTATCTCTTCCATCTCTGCCTCCTCTGAGACAGCAAGACCAACCTCTCATCTTCCTCCTCCTCAGTCTATTCAACATGGAGACCACAAAGATGAAGACCTTTATTGTGATCCACTTCCATCTAATGAACGATAAATAATCATGCCATACAGTTAATAAATTTATCTGTTATGCATGTGTGCAAGTGTCTCTGTGTAAAAATCGAATAACTATACATTTTCATGTCATCATGATCACCTAAGTATCATATGGAGCATCGTGTCCAAGACTTGCATTAAATTCAGTGAAGTAAGACCAAACAAGGAAGCTGTGCTACAGATTTCAATTGAAAAAACAGTTTCAAGAAGGAAAGAATCACCGGTCATATACTACAGAGAACTGACTGCTGTGTGGGAGCTAGCAATGTAGAGGGCACTGCTGGACAACAGCAGACTCACTGGAGAGTCTGTTTTAAAGTCTAATTTATCTGAAAAAAGAGATCAAGACGGTGGAGTAGGACGCAGACTTACTTCCTCCACTGAGCATATCAAAAATATATTTAATTTTTACAATCTGTTCTACAAATACACACGTGGAACAATTCTCAGTGAAAGCTACCTGGAGACTCATGGACTCTTGCACAAATACAGCTGTAAGACCCATACGGAATTGGGCAGAAAGAAAAGAGAAGTGATTATGACAAGATTTCCCAGAGGATTCAGAAGAGGAGGAAGTTAACACAGGCAGAGATCTTCCCAAGAGAGTGAGCAGTTTGAATCACATATTGGGCATCCCAGCCCTGGGGTCTGACACAGGGATGACAACTCTCCTTGGCTGGTTAGAGAGCCAGTGGGAGTAACAGGAGGACTGTAGGAAGCCTGGACTCTGCTTGTAAAGAGCACATGCATGCTTGATTGCTCATAAAGCAGAACGAAGAGGGCGGGCTGAAAACTGCATGGGTGGCTGGTTGGTTTCTCATGAATGCCTTGGCATGCAGACCAGCCTGAGCCAAGAGAACGCTCCAGCCCTCTTGGGAACTTGGCTGTGAGATACAGAAGTGGTTCAGACACAAAGCAGCGTCTGAACACGGTGGGGGGACAGCCATCTCTAGTGCTTACAAAGGCAGGGCAGCAGGGACAGTCCAGATCTCTGGTCCGAGTGGGACCACTATGGCCTGTGCCAAGGTTTACACTCTAATCCATGCCAACTACCCCTGCCAACCCCCTTGCTCAAGCATTGTTCTCATCTGGGGCAAGCGTGTCAGTGCTGAGAAGGGGCAGAGTGTACACTTGGAAGGAATGGAGCCAGCTTTGACCTGATCCTCAGGGCTTCTGCTACAACAACATGGTATAGGAGCTCACCCTCAACAGGGCACTATGGCCACCAAGCAGAAGGGAAACTTTGTCTTACAACTGGCTTCAGCCCTAGCACCTCCACCTCTAGCCTCACCTCCTACCAAGGTGATAGACGCCAACATGCCCTGAGAAAACATCACTTGAGTCCATGTCAAACCCAACTCTCCCACCAAAGGCACTGGGTACAGACAGGCTGTATAGGGATGCTCCCACATAAGGACACCCCTTCAAGACCACAATAGGTAACTGTTTCATCTAATTTCATAGAAGCAGAAAGAAAACCAAAATGAGAAGACAGAGGAATGTGTCTTAACTGAAAGAGTAAGTCAAAACCCCTGAAAGAGACTTCCTTGGTGGTCCAGTGGCTAAGGCTCCATGTTCCCAACGCAGCGGTCCGAGTTTGATCCCTTGTTAGGGAATTGGATCCCACATGCCGCAACTAAGAATCAGTGTGCCATGACTAAAGATCCCACATAGTGCAACTAAGACCCAGCACAGCCAACTAAATAAATACAGACATTAAAAAAAAAAACCTGAAAAAACTAATTAAACAGAAATAAACAACTTACCAGATAAAGAATTTGAAGCATCAGTAATAAGTGTGCTAACTGAATTAGGAAAAAGGATAGATGAACATCATGAGAATTTTAACAAGGAACAAAAAAATATTAAAAAGGACTAGTCAGAACAAAGAAGAATGCAATAACTGAAATAAAGAAAACACAATAGAAGGCATAGGTTACTGGTGATAAAGAAGAGACATAAGTGATTGGAAGACAGAGTAACAGAAATCATCTAATCAGAATAGGAAAAGGAAAACAAAAAAAAATGAGAATAGTTTAATGGATCTATGGGACAACATCAAAGATATCAACATTTGTGTTATAAGGGTTGCAGAAGAAGAAAAGAGAGAAAAGGGTGTCAAAGTATATTTGTTAAAAGTATGACTGAAAACTTTCCAAACTTGAAGAAGGAAATGTATTCAGGTACAGGAAGCACATAGTGTCCCAAACAAGATGAACCCAAACAGACTCACACTAAGACATAGTTAAAATGGCAACGGTTAGACTCAGGATTCTGAAAAGAGCAAGAGAAAAAGAGAGAGTCATATACAAGGGAACCCCCATAAAGCTATCAGCTGATTTTTCAGCAGAAACTCTGCAAATCAGAAGGAGGGCCATAATATATTCATAATGTGTCCAAAGAGAAAAATCTGTAATCTAGCAAGATTATCACTTAGAATTGAAGGAGAGACAAAGAATTTCTCAGACAAACAAAAAGTTCAATACTAGACTTACACTAAAAGAATGTTAAGGGGTCTTCTCTCAATTAAAAAACCCTCTGACAAGCATTAAGAAACTATAGTCAAGGAAAGATCCCATTAAGAAAGGCAAATAGATAGCAAGGGCTAAGTTTCAGCCAATTGAATAAGCAAGTACAAAGGTTAAAAGATAACAACTGTAAAAGTAACTGTAACTACAACACACAATGAAGGTATAAACATGAAGACATAAAATAGGATATTAAAACACAAAATGTGAGGAAGGAGTAAAAAAAGGTAAATCTTTTAGAATGTATCTGAACTTGTTACTACTGGTTTGAAAGAAGTAGATTTAGTTATAGATCAACATCTATGAATCCCATGGTAACCGCAAATCAAAAACTTACAATAGATATACAAAAATGGAGAGGAAAGGAACATAAGCACACTACTAAAGGAAATCATCAAACTACAAGAGAAGAAGCAAAAAGGAGAATGAACAGAGAACTACAGAAACAACCAGAAAACAAATAATAAAATAGTAACAAGTACATACCTATCAACAATTACTTTAAATATCAATGGAATAAAGGGTCCAAACAAAAGATGTGGATTAAAAATAAGACCCATCTATATACTAATTAGAAGATTAAAAATAAGACCCATCTACATGCTACTTAGAAGAGACTCACTTCACAGCTAAAGACACATACAGATTGGAAGTGAGTGGTGGAAAAAGATATTTCATTCAAATAGAAATAAGAAAGCAGGGGTAGCAATACTCACATCAGATAAAATAGGTTTTTTTAAAAAGTCTAACAAGAGATGAAGAAGAGCTTTATATAAAGAAAAAAGATCAATAAAGAAGAAGACATTATACTCATTAACATATATGTACCCATTAAAGGAACACCTAAATATAAATATTTAAATCAAACATTAATAGACATAAAGGGAGAAATTAATAATAATATAATAATAGTAGGGGCTTACCCCTGACTTATATCAATGGATAGATCATCCAGACAGAATATCAATAACTCAATAGCAATTTTAAATGATACAATTAACCAGTTAGACTTAATAGATATCTAAGAACCTCATGCAAAGAGTTGACTCATTGGAAAAGACCCTGATACTGGGAGGGATTGGGGGGCAGGAGGAGAAGGGGACGACAGAGGATGAGATGGCTGGATGGCATCACCTACTGGATGGACGGGAGTCTGAGTGAACTCTGGGAGTTGGTGATGGACAGGGAGGCCTGATGTGCTGCGATTCATGGGGTCGCAAAAAGTCGGACACGACTGAGTGACTGAACTGAACTGAGGATGCTCTTTTCAAAAACAGAAGAATATACTTTGTTTTCTAATGCACAGGCAACATTCTCCAGGATGGGTCACATGGTAGGCCACAAAACAAGTCCCAGTAAATTTAAGAGAATAGAAATTTTTTCAACCATAAACCTATGAAACTAAAAATCAGTTATAGCAAAACAAAGCGGGGGGTGGGGGAGCACAAACACATGGAGACTAAATTATGTGTTACTGAAAAAAAGATTAGGTCAATGAAGATAGCAAAGATGAAACACCCCAAGACAAATGAAAATGCACACACAACTTTTCAGAACTGATGGAATTCAGCAAAAGCAGTCCTAACAGGAAAGTTTATAATGACACAGGCCCACCTCAAGAAACAAACAAACAAACAAACAAAAATCTAAAATGAACAACCTAACTTTCCATCAAAAGTAGTTAGAAAAAGAAAACCAAATAAAGCCCTAAGTCAGCATAAGGAAGGAAATAATAAACATTAGGAAATAAATAGAGACCAAATAAACAATTAAAAACAACCACCAAGGACTTGTTTTTGAAAAGATAAACACAACTGACAAATCTTTAGCCAGGCTCATCAAGAGGAAGAGAGAGAGGACCCAAATCAACACAAAAAGAAATGAAAGAGGAAAAATAACAACAGATATCACAAAGATACAAAAATAAGAAAATACTGGGCTTCCCTGGTGGCTCAGTGGTAAAGAATCTACATGGCAATCAGGGTTTTGCCATGGAGTAACTAAGCCTGTGTGCAGCGACCACTGAGGCTGTGCTCTAGAGCCTGGAAGCTGCAACAGCTACTGAGCCTACCTGCCACAACTCCTGAAGCCCATGCACCCTCGAGCCCGTGCTCCACAACATGAAAAGCCACTGCAACGAGAAGCTGTGCACGCCACTGGAGAGCAGCCCCTGCTCTCTGCAATGAGAGAAAGCTGGCACAGCAATCAGGACTCGGCACAGCTGGAAACAAACAAAAGTGTAAAAGTCATGTGAATAGTTATATGACAACAAATTGGGCAGTCTAAAAGAAATGGACAAAAGTCTAGAAACATATAACTTTCCAAGACTGAACCAGGAAGAAATAGATAATCTGAACAGATAGATCACTATTAGTGACTTGAATTTGTAAAAACAAAAAAAAAACCCATCAAAACCAAACGAACAAAATAAAAACAATAGAATTCCCAGGAAACAAAAGTTCAGAATGAGATGGCTTCACAAGGGAATTCTACCAAGGTAACCTTCTCAAACTTTTTCAAAATATAGATGAGGATGGAACACTTTCAAAATCATTCTTAAGCTACCATTACCCTGATATCAAAACCATACTGAAAAAAAAAGGAAATTACAAGCCAATAAATTTAATGAATATAGATACAAAAATCCTCAACAAAATATCAGCAAACCCAATCAACAATAATAAAAAGATCACACACCATGATCAAATGGGATTTGAGGGATGCAAAGATGGTTCAATATTCACCAATCAATATGATATACCACATTAACAAAAGGAAAGGCAACAATCATATATTCATTTCAACAGACACAGAAAAAGCATTTGACAAAATTCAACATCCATTCATGATAAAAACTCTCAGTAATGTGGATACAGAGGGAACATATCTCAATATAATAAAAGTCATTTATCACAAACCCACAAGGACTAACATATACTCTATGGTGAAAAACTGAAAGTTTTTTCTCCAAAATCAGAAACAAGGTAAGAATGCCCACTCTTGCCACTTCTATTTAATATAGTATTGGAAGTTCTCATAACAGCAATCAGACAAGAAAAAAATCCATCCAAATTGGAACAGAAGAAGTAAAACTGTCACTATTTGCAAATGATATGATACCATATATAGAAAACCTAAAGTTTCCACAAAAGAAACTATTAGAACCAATGAATTAATTCACTAAAGTTATAAGATACAAGAGTAATATACAGAAATCTGTTGCTTTTCTATATACTAACAATGAAATATCATAAAGAGAAAATAAAGAAATGGTCCCATTTGAAAACACATCAAAAAGAATAAAATACCCAAAGAATAAACTTACCACTGAGGTCAAATACCTATACTCTGAAACTATAAAACACTGATGAAGAAATCTGAAAATGATACAAAGAAGTGGAAATATAACCTGTGTTCTTGGATTGGAAGAATTAATAGTTAACATGTCCATACTACCCAAAGCCATCTGCATATTTAATGCAATCCCTATTAAAATATCCAAGACATTTTCAACAGAACCAAAAGAAACAACCCCAAAATTTATATGAATCACAAAAGACCCCAAATTACTAATGCGATCTTAAGAAAAAAGGATATATCTGGAATTAACATGCTCCCTGGCTTCAGACTATACTACAAAGCTATAGTAATCAAGACAGTATGATACTGCCATGAAGAGACACATAGATCAACAGAACAGAATAAAGAGCTCAGAAATAAACCCATGCACTTAGACACAAGAATATACAATAGAGATATGACAATCTGTTCAATAAGTGGTGCTGCAAAAACTGGGCAGTAACATGTAAACGGATAATATTAGAGGACTTCCTTGGTGGTACAGTCGACAGGAATCTGCCTGCCAGTGTAAGAGACACAGGTTTGACCACTGGTCCAGGAAAATTCCACATGCTGCAGGCAGCTAAGCCGGTACACCACTACTACTGAGCTCATGCACTCTAGGGCCTGTGAGCCAGAACTAATGAGCCCCTGTGTCATAGCTCCTGAAGGCTGTGTGCCTAGAGCTTGTGCTGTACGGGAGACACCACTGCAGTGAGAAGCCTATGCACTGCAAGAGAGAGTAGCCCCTGCTCACTGCAACTGGAGAAAGCCCACGCACAACAATGAAGATCCAGTCCAACCAAAAAATAAATAAATAATTTTTTAAAAGGATAATACTAGAAACTTTGCTCACATCATATAAAAAATAAATGGATTAAAGACCTCCATCTAAGATTGGAGACCATAAAATTCCTAGTAAAGAACATAAGCAGAACACTCTTCGACATAAATTGTAGCAATGTCTTTTATGGATCTGTCTCCTAAGCCAAGGGCTTCCCAGGTGGCTCATTGGTAAAGAATCTACCTGCCAGTGCAGGAGACACGGGTTTAATTAATCCTTGGGTTGGGAAGATCCTCTGGAGAAGGAACTGGCAACCCACTCCAATATTCTTGCCTGGGAAATCTCATGGACAGAGGAATCTGGTGGACTACAGTCCATGGGTTCACAAAAGAGTTGGACATGACTTAGTAACTAAACAACAGTAACAACTCCTAAGGCAAAAGAACCAAAAGCAAAAATAAACAAACAGGACCTAATTAAACTTGAGCTTTTGCACAGGAAATCATCAACAAGATGAAAAGACAACCTACTGAATCACTGTGTTGTATACCTGAAACTAACAATGTAAATCAACTGTACTTTAATAAGAAAAAAGACTGTCCTGGAGCGGATAGCCTATCTTAACATAGATACAAGGTGAGTGATATTTAATATGAAATTAACATAAGTTTTATTACTGTTTTATAACTTTGCTTTCAAAGAATTACATTACCATGCTGCTAAGTCGCTTCAGTCGTGTCCAACTCTGTGCGACCCCATAGATGGCAGCCCACCAGGCTCCCCTGTCCCTGGGATTCTCCAGGCAAGAACACTGGAGTGGGTTGCCATTTCCTTCTCCAATACATTACCATACCGAATGCTTTTCTCTCTCATAATTTGAGAAACTGTGTATCATCCTATTACCACAGGTAAGTGGGAGAACAATCTTCAAGTATGCTAAAAATAAATGAATTGTATACTTTATAAGGTTAAGTTTATGGTACATGAATTATATCTCAATAAAAAGTAAAGGAGAAGTAAAGACTTCCAGATAAAACTGAGGGAGTTCACTCCCAGTAGACCTGCCCTGTAATAAATGGTGAAACAAGTTCTTTAGGAAGGAGATAAAGAACATAGGTCAGAAACTTGGATCTATTTAAGAAAGGAAGAGTGAGGTTTCCCTGGTGGCCCATTGGTAAAGAAGTCTCCTGCCAGTGCAGGAGATAAGGGTTCGATCCCTGGTCTGGGAAGATTCCACATGCCACCCTGTGCTGCAACTATCGAGCCTGTGCTCCACAGCAAGAGAAGTCACCACAACCAGAAGCCCACACACTGCAGCTAGAGGATTCCCTGTTCTCTGGCACTGGGGAAAGCTGACCACATCAACAAAGACCCAGTGCCACCGAAAATAAATAAACAAATAAATAAATAAAATTTAAAAAAAAAAAAGGAAGAGTGGAAGAGGTGGAATAAATAAAGGTAAAATAAAATATGTTTTATTTTTAATTGCTCTAAAGGATAACTGCTAAAACTGTAAGAGTAAAAATGTATTGGGTGATTATAGCACAGGAATCAGTGAAATAAATGACAGCAATGTCACAGGGATGGTACGGAGGAATTAGAATAATCTGCTATACAGTAACTGCATGACATATTATTTGAAGGTAGACTTAGATTATTTTATATGCAAAATCATTATACTCGTTCACAAAGCAAGTCTCACTAAATTTCAAAGAATAGGTATCATACAGGCTAGGATCTCTGACCACAGAGCAACTGAGAAATTAATTAGAAAATTAGTTATAATTCCTACATGTTTGGAAATTTTAAAACACATTGTTAAATACTCACAGGTTCAAAAATCATAATGAATGTTTAAAAAAAAGATATTAACAATAATGCCAAACTATATATCAAAACTAATGGAAAGTACCAAANTAAAGTAATATTATCAACAACCATATGCAAAAATACTGAAAGGTTAGGTGAAACAGAATTTGTAAAGAAAATATAATTTACCAATACAATGCACAAAGTTCTATAAGTTGTAAGAAAACTGAAGGAGTGTTTAAGAATTTTTCCCATGAAGAAAACACGTCTCAGATAATTCTATATGAATAGGTACCAAACTGAAGAAACAGATCATCTTAAACTTATTTAAAATCTTTCCAAAGGAGGAAAGAAGGAATACTCGCCAGTCCATTTCAGAAGATGTGTATAACTCTAAGACCAGTGTCACGTATAGTCATATAGTTCTTCTTTCTGAGTAAGAAAAATAAAGCCATTTCCCTCATGAATATACAATAAAAATTCTGAACAAAATATCAGTATATCAAATCCAACAATGTAATAAAAATAATATACTCTGACCATGTTATGTTCATACTAAGTGAAAGTCACCCAGTCATGTCCAACTCTTCGCAACCACATGGACTATACAGTCCAGGCAATTCTCCAGGCCAGAATACTGGAGTGGGTAGTCTTTCCCTTCTCCAGGGGATCTTTCCAACCCAGGGATCAAACCCAGGTCTCCCGCATTGTAGGTTGATTCCTTACCAGCTAAGCCACCAGGGAAGCGCAAATATGGCTAAGTATGTGAAGTACTAAGGGAAGTGCTTCAGGGAAGTACTAAGTATGTGAGCACAAATTAACATTTATAAAAAGCTATAAATGTTCCTTATTAGAATAGTAATTTTTTAAAAGAAAAAACTGTATAATTATCTCAATAGATGCAGATAAAACATTTGATAAAATTCAACACAAACACATTATTAAAAGCTTCAGTAGGTTAGGAACAGATGGGAACTTCTATACTCTAATAAAAACATCTACAAAACAATCTTATAGAAAGTGAGAAAATGATGAATATAGAATTTAGAATCAGTAAAGAGACTGCAGGGCGAGGTAGGAAAGAACCATAGATATACTATTTTAAATGTCCTAATTCTTGTATTGTCAAAGACCTAATTTTCATCTTAAGTGTGAGCTCCCTGGAAAGTGGAAGTGTTAGTTGGTCAGTAGTGTCCGACCCTTTGCGACCCCACAGACTATAGCCCGCCAGGCTCCTCTATCCATGGAATTCTCCAGGGAATACTGGAGCAGGTTCATTTCCTTCTCCAGGGGATCTTTCCAGTTGAGTGATTGAACCCACGGCTCCTGTATTGCAGGTAAATTCTTCACTGTCTGAGCCACCAGGGAAGCCCTGGATCCTTATGCTATTACTAACTGAACAAACAAACGTGCTTGGACCAGTGATGAGGGTATGTCATAAATCAGTGAGTCTCAAAGTGTGGTCCCTGCAGCATCAGCATCCCCTGGAAACTTGCAAAAAATGCCAATACTCCAGGCCTCTCTCCCCTACTGAATCAGAAACTCTGGGGGTGGGGCCCAGCAGCACGTGTTTTAACAAGCCCTCCAGGTGATTCTGATGCAGCATAAAGACTAAGCACTCCAATCGTAACCTACAGATTCAAAAGTATACAAGTCTGAACACCTATAGTCCAACTAAGAAAAGAGAAAGGCCAGCTAGTGGATGAAGCTGTACAGTTGGCTCCTGGAATGACCATCACGCTTTCTCATTTAGCTGAGTTTAAACTAGATGAGAGGGATGCTGAACATGACTCCCTTTCTTCATGATGCTAACAAATTCAAAGGAAGAAAACGAGGCCTATTACACTATTAAAACCAATAGTAATCCTGCATGCTAGGAACTTGTTATACATCAATGCTGTGTCATATTTTATTGGGTAGATCCCAAGTCAGAAACATTTTTAGAAAGTACCGTGACTTCTGCAAATGAGGAGAATACCCTCCAAGAGGGTTTCCTATGGTTTGAAATGAGGGGGTAAAACTGATTCAGCACAACACAGGCAACCACCAAAAAGGTCTAGAGAGGAGAAAAAAATGTAGGCTTGTGTGTTGTGCCCATTGTTGCCCAAGACAAAGTGCAGCTTTGGAGTGTAGTATATCCCTGCAAAAGCCCCACTAGAAGCATCTTGTCATCCAGATGGGAACTCAGCTCAGTGCTCTGTGATGGTCAAGAGGGGAGGGAGGGAGGCTCAAGAGGAAGGGGATATATGTATACTTACAGCCGATTCATGTTGTACAACAGAAACCAACACAACACTGTAAAGCAATTATCCTCCAATAAATAAAAGAAATAAAATTTGCTAAGAAAGTAAAAAAAAAAGAAGAAGAAGCATACCTTATGAACCTCTGCCAACTCATGGTCCATCCTTGCAGCCCTCTTTAGAAAACCATCTTTGGTAGTAGTGACTTTTGGTTTTGGTGGTTTGATTCGGGGTTGTGTCACAAAATCTGGGAGACATGACTCAAGCTCAACTAATCCTATGGAAAGGAAGTACATGATTAGCGTCTGGTGCTTACATATATCATTTGAAAGAGTACTGTTAAGTTTATTAGCAGTTTGCCAAGTGGTTTTATTTAGAATTACTGATAAGGTGGACCTCATATAATTGAATTGTCCTTGAAATACAAAGGAAATTTCTATATGATTAACTTATATTCTTGGTAACTTAGATTGTAAAATAAGAAATGCATTCTAAAATGAAAACCACTGTCCTACCAAAAAGTAATAATACCACAATAATAAACAGGAAGTTAATGATCATATGATACATGGCACCACCATTCTAAAGTGGCTGTACACCATGTTATCATATTCAGCTCTAGAGAGGGTCAGCCAGAGGTGCAAGTTCAATGGTGTGACCGTCAATGCACGATCTTGGCCATATGATTCTCCAACCTCTCAACTGAAATTTAAATAATTTAATTAAGGCTCTCTTGGACTTTACAACAGGTATAGTGGTGGTAGTCACACAGTCGTGTCCGACTCTTTGTGACTCCATGGACTGAAGCCTGCTAGGCTCCTCTGTCCATGGGATTCTCCAGGCAAGAATATTGGAGTGGGTTGCCATTCCCTTCTCCAGGTATACAAGAGTTATAACCCTCTCCATTAATTTATCCCCTAGTTTATCAATCCCCTTGCCCACTAATATTCTGGTGTTTCTTCATAAAGGGCTGATTTCATTACATATTTCTTGTTTGCATCATAAACCTGGTATAAAAACTTTTTCTATTTTATTTTTGCATAACTTTGATTTTAGTGACATTAAACATGTTTAAATGTTTAGTAGTTTATTGACTTTACTGCTTGGTAAATTGTTGCATAGTGTATCCATTTATTTATTTGGGTCTTTATAGTTTTTATTGGTTTCTATGAACTCATTATTAATAATACTAAACACATAATGGCTATTTCTTACAAATATTTTATTTTTGATTAGCTTTTAATCTAAATTGCTATATTTCATATTTCTAAGATAACTCTCTTATACTAGGCTTGTAATTATGGGAACTGCTTACCTTCATAGGTGTTGAGATAGTGGTTTTTTACTACAAAGTCCTCGGAATTGTTGTCTGGGAAACGACCAAGGCGAGATAGAGGTCCATAGACCTGTGATGCATAATCACAATAATCCTTGATGATATTTCTTCTCTCCAACTTCCCTTCTATATTCTTTCCCTTTCCCATAAGTTTTCTGATTGCTAAAATAAAACATACCTCCATGACTATCTCTAAAATATTTTTCTGAATGATCCAAATACAGGCTGTAGTTTTATTCACAGGGAGACTACTGAGCTGAATAAATTCCATCATGATCACTCATTGCAGCCCGAATATAACACTTAAGGCAAAGAACAGGTGGATATGACAGAAGCTGAATCAGCTAGTGTCCTCAATTGGTACTCATCAAAAATCTTTTATAACTGCATTCTAAGCTCTGGGCCAGAAATAAGTTTGTGCAATGAATGAAAGAAAGTAACTGAAAAATACATGTCTTCAATAGAGATGAGGGAACTATTTTCTCCTAAGAGAATAAATAAAAGGGAAGGAAGGCTACAAGCTCTTCAAAAAAATCTCTGGTCATCTTGGCTAACACCGGAATAAATTAGAATATATCCAAGCTTATAGTTTCAGAATTATTTGGCAGGCTCAGCTGTACATACTAGTTTACTAATTTAAGGAGTCAGGATTGCTACCTCTACGTGCTCCTTTTCTTTCAATCCCATCTCAGACCCACCCCCTTTTGGAGGCTCTACATCAGGTACTCTCAATGGGTTGAAGCCATATTGTAAGAGGTGGCTGCAGGTACCACTGCTGCCTTTTGAAGGTTATCTATATGTGACCCTCAGGGCTTTTGTGTGTGACTTGGAATTTCATGATTAAAGTACTTTGTATTTTATTTTGTCGTTGTTAGTTGTGTCCGACTCTTTTGCAACCTCATGAACTGTACCCGCCAAGTTTCTCTGTCCATGGGATTTCCCAGGCAAGAATACTGAAGTGGGTTGCCATTTCCTTCTACAGGGGATCTTTTCTGCCTAGGGATCACAAACTGGTGTCTCCGGCACTAGCAGGCAGATTCTCTACCATTGAGCCACCTGGGAAGCCTTAGTTATTTATGAAAATTAGTCAACCCATCACTGGTTATTTCACGGACTGAAAAGAAAAAACTGTTGACAATATCTAAATGCATACCTAAAAGCTAGTTAAGTGAAAAGTCATTTTCTTACACATTCAAAAAAATTCAGGGGCATATAACACTGAGAGCAGACAACAAGGACCTGACTTTCTGGGGGCAGGGGTCCTTGAAGGTCTTCCTGGAGGAAGTAACATTTGAGTCGTTTCTTACCCTGGGTTCCCCCAAAGACAGAACCTGAGATAAAGGCATGTGTGCAGGTAGTTTATTGGGAGGTGATCCCAGAGGATGAAGAGAGAGGGATAGAAGGAGTAAGAAGAAAAAAATAAGTCAACCCATTGCTAATTATGTCAACTGCTGAAAAGAAAAAAATGTTGGCAGTATTTAAATGCATATGTAGCAGCTAACTAAGTTAAAAGTTATTTTTCTCACATCAAGAAAGTTAAA
>SJYQ01000927.1:23837-35096 GCA_006410935.1 Redunca redunca | reverse complement strand
GGACTTCCCTACTGGTCTAGTGGTTAAGAGTCTGCCTTGCAATGCATGGGATATGGATTTGATCCCTGGTCGGGGAACTGAGATCTCACATGCCAGGCATGGGGCAACTAAGCCCACGTGCCACAATACTGAAGCCCCTGCATGGAAAAGAAGACCCAGCACAGAGGGCTTTAAAAAAAATTTTTTTTTAATTTCATGGAAGGGGGATAAATAGGAAAAAAGATATCTGAATGCCTCTTTTAGTGGGAAACAATGAAAAACAGGTTGAGAAATAAAGCTGTCTTTCCAGAGCTTCAGCCTATGAATATGGGGAGCCTAATACCTACACCTACACCTACACCCACACCCACACACACACACTCCATAAATGCGAACACCTTGCTACCCATTAGAATACCATTACTTGATTTTCTTAGTGATGAATTTTCCTCCACTCTTCTACTTTTGAGAAATAACTCATCTCCTGCCCCTTATCAGTTAAATAACACTAAGACCAAATAAGAATTCTATCACAGTTAAATTAGCTTTGGCCAAAAACCCAAAGCGGAGCCAGCTTTTCCACCCCTTGTGGGCTGGTGCTGCGCCATCACCTGACACGTGCTTGCGCTGAATCTGTGCCAACTTTGCCTCCTTCGCTTCCTGTAGTTTAGACCACTGGGCATTCAAGCGTGCCATATTCACTTCATTTTGATTCTCATCACGCTTCTTCAGCAGCTCTTTTAGAACTTCCAGGCGAATCTCCTGCAATCTTCAAGCAAATTACAATCATAAAGAAGCCTATGGTCTCTCAAACAGGATGCTCTACTAAAGAAAGGGAATATTTGCCATAAATAGAACCTTCTCTTCAGGCTGGCACCATATTCATGCATTTTAAAAAGACCACTCTGGCAAAAGTGTGGGAAATGAGTTGGGGGTTGGGGTAGGCACTCAATAGTCTTTATATAAGAAGAAGATTATATGGGTGTATCTCTAGGCAGAAGGGCCTAAGTGAACAGAAAAGTGTTTGTCCACAGTTTCAGGCCGACAGGTATTGCTGGAGAGTTAAGGAACAGGAGGATTGAGAAAATGTGGTTGTGGCATGCTACCTTAAGTGGTGAATGCGGAAACGCCAGCATCTGACACATACGAGTATTCACTCTTCACTTCCCTTTACCTCACCTTCTCATTGTTCTCCAGGACTGCCTTGCTAATGTGTACATATGGCTTCAAAATATCTACTTCAGCCCAGATATTTCTGAACCAGAACTTCCATCTACTTGAATCTTCAATTATCCTTTCAAAGAAACCTCACTCATTTTATTCCCCCAGAAATCTACTCCTTCTCCTACCTTCTTCCCTCCTCTGAAACACTTCTTACATCTGTTCCCTAGCTCATGTCTTGGTCATCTCTCTCCTGACTCGGACTCTAGATGTTAGTCTAGTCTCGCCTCCTTCCAATCTTTGTTCCATGTAGTGGTCAAGATTTTCCTTTCTAAAATGGAGATTTGAACATTTTACTCTTACTTTAAAATTTACATAATAATTTATTCAATCACTCATTTGTCAAATACTTATCCCAGGCAGGGAATAAAGCAATGGTGAACAAGATAAAATGCTGTCTCAAGGACCACTGCTTTGATGAAGCAGGCATATAAACCAACATGCACAACACAGGGATCAAAACACCAGGGCAGAAGGATGAAAAGACTTCTGCAGGAGAAGAAATGGCAGAGCACCTCTTTCAGTGCTATTCCCAGTTGATCAAAAAGAAGGAGCGGGCTGGTGGGAAAGGCTTCTTAAAAGTAGCCATTAACTCGGCACCTGAGGATCAAAAGGGTTGAGATTTGCCACAATGATAAGGGAGAAGTGGGGCCTCAGCAGAGACAGCACACTGTCAGGGGCTTGGCAGCAATGCTATGAGCAACGAAGCACCTCAGCACAGGAACAAAGGGCACCTCAAGAACTTCCCTGCCCGCTCTTCTTGCTAAGGAGCTGGAATTTTGGCTCCTCATCATTTCTACATATTCAGAGATAATCTCATTACTGAAAATACATCAGTTAAAATGGCCAAAAATTCAACCAGAAATACCCTAGGCATATTGTTACTTAGGTACTGTGAGGTCATCTCTTAACTGAAACATTCCGCAGTTTGTCTTTTAAATTTAAATGCCTTATTAGCTGCAGCTAGAACCCAAGAGGTCCTGACTGAATCCGGTACCAGGGGGAAGAGACAGGGTCAGCCAGGAGGCTGTTTGACGGATAGGAAGAAGGTCAAAGTCGAGGGACCCTGGCACTGGTAAGGAACAGAAAGGGTCGGTCTGAAAGACATTTTGCAAAAATCAGTGGAATTCTGTGACAGTCTAGATAAGTTCCTAAAGAGAAAAGAGAAGATCAGAGATGCTGTGAGGAGTTGTTCAAATCTGGGTTCCACACTGAACTTCACACATAAAGAAGGCATTTTATATATATATTTATATTATTGGAGAAAAAATAATGGAGCTATTGCTCCTGAAACACAGTCTCCTAACTCTACAGGTTAAGGATTGCTTTTAAGCCCTTACATTTGGGAACTCTATTTGCTCTATTGCTTAAAAGTATTAACATTACTCCCATCAGTGTAGGAGGAATTGTTGGGTAACTGAGAACCTACTTCTCGATCTCCTGCTCTCTGAAGGCCCACTCCTTCCTCTCCATGGCATTCATCATCCGCCTCCTTTTCTCAAACTGGGAGGCGTCACTCAGAGGGGGCAGGGTGTCTTCCCAAGCACGCTTCTCCCGGGCACGTTCTATCATCTCTACTTCAGCTTGTCCTGCCGGGAGACCTCGACCTAGAGGATGAGGCAGAACACTTAAGAAACACACAGACACACTCACGTACCTACTAGTATTTAATTGACTCCCTCTCAGCTCCTGTCCTCTTTAAATACAAGTTTATGACAAGATGAAATGATATTGGGATACGTCTCCACATGTGCTTCAGAGTGTATTATCTGTGCCCTGTACTCTCTCTTATTAGCAATTCAGTCAGAAGACATTTCATTTGCATGGAAGTATTTAAAGATATTAGGTGATTACTAAATAATCACACCTTGGAACGTTCCGTATTGGGAAAATCCATCTTTTGAAATACAAAGAAATATCAAAATAACTTGCAGAAGATCATAGTTAGTAGGTGGTGAAACCCAGAATTTGCCCATGACAATCTGGCCCTTGCAGTCTTACATACTATACTATACTATACTCTCTCTCTAGAAACAAATATTAAACAAAACTGAACTATACAGGGAAGCCCACAGCTAATACCATACTCAACAGTGAAAGGTTAAACGCTTTTTCTCTAAGATCAGGAACACAGTAAGAGTGCACACTCTCACCATTCCTATTCAACATAGTACTGGAAGCCCTAACCAGAGAAACTGGGGCGGGGAGAGAGAGAAATAAAGAAACATGCATCCAAGTCAGAAAGTGGAAGTGTGAGTCGCTCAGTCATGTCTGACTTTTTGCAATCGCATGGGCTGTCCATGGAATTCTCCAGGCAAGAATACTGGAGTGGGTTGCCATTCCCTTTTCCAGGGGATCTTCCCGACTCAGGGATAGAACCAGTGTCTCCTGTACTGCAGGCAGATTCTTTATCATCTGTGCTACCAGGGAAGGAAGAAGTAAAATTATATGTAGATTTCACAGTAAGCTACCTTACTGAACTGAGATTCTTAGTTCTGTTCATTTAAACTTTTAAAATGAGTGCATTGCCTACAAGTGCAAATAGTTTTGCTTCCTCTTTTTAATCTGCATACCTAATTTTTCTTCTCTTATTTTACTTCATTAACTCAATTATTTCTCAACCAGGATGCTATTAATACCATGTTGGGCCAACAATTAATTTTTGGATGGGCCTGCCCCATGCAGGGCAGGATGTTTAGTATCCACACCAGTCTCGCTCCCCCAAACTCAACCCATTTGCCTTATCATTATTATGGAGTTTCCAAATGTCCCTGGGGCTGATGGTCATAGCCTAGCTGAAAAAGTTCTGGACTAGGATCTTCCCTGAACTGCTAAATAATAGTGGTGATAAAGGAATCACTGTCTTTTTCTTGATTTTAAGGATAAAGCTTCTCAAGTCTTACCTTTAGTATTATGTTTATCTCAGATAACCTTAAATTACTAAAATTTCCTTCTGATGCCAAATTTAGAGTTTACAACATAAATGCATGTCAAATGTTATCAAACTACTTTTCCTGAATCTACTGAAGCATTTTCTGATATTTTCTGTTAAAATGGTAAAATGCATTGGTTGGTATTCTGATACTGCACTAAACTCAAATTTGTATGATTAACCCATTTGGTTACAATAAGTCATCTATTAGCTTATTTTTTAAATTTATGTATTTAGCTGTGCCAGGTCTTAGCTGCAGCAGGCCGGATCTAGCTCTCTGTTGCTGTTCAGCCACTAAGTCTTGTCTGACTCTTTGTGGCCCCTTGGATTGCAGCATGTCAGGCTTACCTGTCCTTCACTATTTCACAGAGTTTGCTCAAATTCATGTCCCTAGAGTTGGTACTGCCATTCAATCATCTTATCCTCTGTCACCCCCTTCTCCTCCTGCCCTCAGGATCCTCCTTTCTCAGCATTCAGGGTTTTTTTCCAGTGAATTCTAGTTCTCTGATTAGGGATTAAACCCAGGGCCCCCGCATTGGGAGTGTGGAGTTTTAGCCACTGGACCATCAGGGCAGTGTCAGCCGTCTTTTTAAGATACTGTCACGTGTCACTTTTCTATATATTAATAATGAACTACCAGAAACAGAAAGCAAACAAAAAATAAAAAAAAAATCCCACTTAAAATCCCATCACTTGATTATGGTGTAAGATCTCTTTAATGTGTTGATGGATTCTAACCCTCCCACACTGTTGGTGAGAATGTAGTTGGTGCAGCCATTATGGAAAACAGTATGGAGGTTCCTCAGAACACTAAAAACGGAGTTATCATATGATCCAGGAATCCTACTCCTGGGCATATATCAGGACAAAACTGCAATTCAGAAAGATACATGCAACCCTCTGATCATAGCAGCATTATTCATAATAGCCTCAACATGGAAAGAACCTAAATGTCCATATACAGTGGAATATTGCTGCTAAGTCACTTCAGTCATGTTCGACTCTTGTGCAGCCCCATAGACGGCAGCCCACCAGGCTCCCCCATCCCTGGGATTCTCCAGGCAAGAACACTGGAGTGGGTTGCCATTTCCTTCTCCAATTCGTGAAAGTAAAGTCGCTCAGCCATGTCCGACCCTCAGTGAACCCATGGACTGCAGGCTACTAGGCTCCTTCGTCCATGGGATTTTCCAGGCAAGAGTACTGGAGTGAGGTGCCATTGCCTTCTCCGACAGAATACTGCTGCTGCTGCTAAGTCGCTTCAGTCATAGCCGACTCTGTGCGACCCCATAGACAGCAGCCCACCAGGCTCTGCTGTCCCTGGGATTCTCCAGGCAAGAACACTGGAGTGGGTTGCCATTTCCTTCTCTAATGCATGAAAGTGAAAAGTGAAAGTGAAGTCACTGAGTCATGTCCAACTCTCAGCGACCCCATGGACTGCAGCCCACCAGGCTCCTCCGTCCATGGGATTTTCTACTCAGCCATAAAACAAACAAACTAACACCATTTGCAGCAATATGGATGAACCTAGAGATTATCATACTCAGTGAACTAAGTCAGGAAGAGAAAGACAAATACTATATGAAATCACTTATATATGGAATCTAATATGACACAAATAAATGTATCTACAAAACATAACAGACTCACAGAGAACAGACTTGTGGTTGCCAAGGGGGAGAGGAAGTGGGGAGGGATAGAGCGAGAGTTTTAGGTTACCAGATGCAAACAATAATACACACAGTGGATAAATGACAAGATCCTTCTGAATAGCACAGGGAACTGTATTCAATATCCTGTGATAAACCATAATGGAAAAGATATGAAAAGGAATGTGTTTATATATATAACTGAATCACCTCATTGTACAAAAAAATTAATACAACATTGTAAATCAACTATATTTCAATATAAAATTAAAGGAAAACAAGCAATAATAAAGAAAAAAAAACAAAATCCCGTCAAAAAGATAAAAATACCTATGAATAAAGTTAACCAAAGAGGTGAGAGACCTATATTCTAAAAACTATAAAATATTAATGAAGGAATCTGAAAACCACATAAAGAAATGGAAAGATATCTTGCATTTTAGATTGGAAGAATTGATATTGTTAAAATGTCCACACTACCCAAAGAGTCTACAAATTTAATTTGGCAGCGTAGAAGGACATGTACTCATCTTCTGTGAGAACACCAAAATCACAACTAGCTGCTGAACAACCATCAAAAAGAGAATGTTGGAACCACCAAGAAAAGATCATGGCATATGGTCCCATTATTTCATAGCAAATAGATGGGTAAACAGTGAGAGACTTTATTTATTTATTTAATTTTTATTTTAACTTTAGTTTACTTTACAATACTGTATTGGTTTTGCCAAACATTGAATTGAATTCACCACGAGTGTACATGTTTGCGAACGCATGTACACTCGTGGTGAGACTTTATTTTTGAAAGTAAAAGTGAAGTCACTCAGTCGTGTCAAACTCTTTGTGACCCCATGGACTGTAGCCTACCAGGCTCCTCCCTCCATGGGATTTTCCAGGCAAGAGTACTGGAGTGGGTTGCCATTTCCTTCTCCAGGGGATCTTCCCGACCCAGGGATCGAAGCCAGGTCTTTCGCATTCCAGGCAGACTCTTTAAGCTCTAAAATTAATGCTGATGGTGACTGCAGCCATGAAATTAAAAGACACTTACTCCTTGGAAGAAAAGTTATGACCAACCTAGATAGCATATTCAAAAGCAGAGACATTACTTTGTCAGCAAAGGTCCGTCTAGTGAAAGCTATGGTTTTCCAGTAGTCATGTATGGATGTGAGAGTTGGACTATAAAGAAAGCTGAGTGCTGAAGAATTGATGTTTTTGAACTGTGATGTTGGAGAAGACTCTTGAGAGTCCCTTGGACAGCAAGGTGATCCAACCAGTCCTTCCTAAAGGAAATCAATCCTGAATATTCATTAGAAGGACTGATGTTGAAGCTGAAACTCCAATATTTTGGCCACCTGATGCGAAGAGCTGACTCATTGGAAAAGACCCTGATGCTGAGAAAGATTGAAGGCAGGAGAAGAAGGGGATGATAGAGGATGAGATGGCTGGATGGCATCATCAACTCAATGGACATGAGTTTGAGTAAGCTCCAGGAGTTGGTGAGGGACAGGGAGGCCTGGCGATCTGCAGTCCATGGGGCCGCAGAGTTGGACATGACTGAGCAACTTAACTTGGAAGTATATTCAAGGATGTCCTTTTATTTTTACCTTATTCAGATCAATAGCTAACATTTATAGAATGCTTATTTCCATACTAGGCATTGGCCTAAGCACATTACATAAATGAATTTAATTAGTGTTTACAATATCCTATAATATAGACCTATGAAATGTTCTGTCCTATGAAAGTGTCTTTATTTCACCTTCTCTCCTGAGTAAGAGTTTGGCTGGTGTAATAATTCTAGGTTTGGCTTATTTTTCCACAGCACTTTAAAGATACTACAGAACGCCCACCTGGAGGTACTCCATCTCTTAGGGAGCCTGGAATTCCTTGCGTAAACGGCCCCATACCCACTTCCAAAATCTACATGGGCCACTTCGCAGGATTCAGACTCCTGAGGGCAGAATACATGCTGCTGTTTGTTCACCTTTAAGCCCAAGGGGTGGCCACATAGCAGCTGTTTGCAAGGATGTCTAAACAGAAAATGGAAAAGCAGGACAGGAGAGGCAATCACAGGCATGCACAGCAAGCCCTCATGATGAACAGAGCCAGAGAAAAGGGCCAGCCACCAGGCAGGCTCTCCCACTGCTGCCACATGCCAGCGTGCAATCCCAAGGAGTCTAAGAATTTTAAATGTACACTTGTCCTTTCAGCTTTTTATAAAGATTTGTGAAAAATATCGAATGTATTTTATCTAACAGACAGTAGCTTGATTTATAATGTTTAAACGTCTACACACATCATATGTAGGCCTCCATTTAAACTTTTACCCAGGACTTCACCAACAAGGAGGTAGGCCTGACTCATGGAGCTTTTTATTGACACTTCAACCCCAGAGCTGCCAGGGCAGGGCTCCAGTTAGGTCTTTACCAAGTGAGGCATCTCTGAGCCCCTACCTAACCCTCTTGTTTTCGAGGGTGTGGCTCTAGTCCTTGTGCAGCTCAAAGCTAAGCCCTTCCCACACCAAGAGGTAAAGCTCAAGGCCGCAGGTGGGAGTACCTGGCTTAGACTGGCAGGCACTGGGCTTCAGTCCTACCTATGGGCAGGAGAGAAGTTTCTCCCTCCTCTAGTTTAATCAGGTAACTCAGGTCTGGCTCCTCACCATTCAGAGTCCCTGCTCATCATCACAGATTCCCTTTTAGGAAGAAGTCTTCACTGCTAACGATTGATTTTCTTCCTTGATTTTAAGTGTGGTTATTAATTTTCATAATTATGTTTTCTGTGTGTTCAAAGGAGACAGAAAGAGTTCAGCATACTCTGAATCTGTCATCTAGACTTAAGGTAGAGTCTCTGCTTTAAATGTGGGTGTCAAGAATGCTTAATCTGGATCCAAGAAGTGAGCCAAGAAACAAGAATCAAAACTAGAACTCAGACGTGAACATCCTTGTTGCTACTAACACAGATTTGATCACAGCAATTCATTACATTGGGGAAACAAAGGTAACCTCATTTTAATAAAATGATTTTAATAAAAATCATTACAATGTACTAAGTATTTCCATGACCTTCAAGGAATCAGTCTCTCTGGTTCTCAGCTTCCTAGGCACAATCAAATGAGTTAAATAAGGTAATTTCTAACAATTTCTAAAAGCCCCTTCTCTTATTAATTTTTATAGTTTCTCATTATAAAGGCCCAGACAAGAGTGAATTTCTATACTCTGAGAGTGAATTTCTGAGCATTTCAGATATAATATCAAAAGAAATCATCCAAATCATCAAATAAAGTGTATAAGAGAGCCTTGATAAATCCCAAGATATTTTAGCAAAGTAAGAAGATATTATTACTTGTTGGAAAATGCAAAATGCATATTATTGCTATATTTACAATATGCATAATGTATATTATAAGATAACATTATTTCTTGTTGGAATATGTCATGCATATTACATGTTGGAATATGCATTCAGTATTATATACTCAAAAAAAGTTATGTGTAAAGAAAGAATATAAATTTCTCAGTGAAAAGGAGCTGATTCACTGAGAGGAACAGTGAGAAGAGGGAGGTGAATCGTCAGCAAAGTAACCACAAAATTAAGTCTAAATGTAACTTCAGCTTCAGGGAAAAAGGACAAGAAGTGTCCTTACAATGATAATGGCGTATCTCTTTTTGAACAAATCTATCAGAAAGTGTATGAGTCTATGAAGTAGCTCTACTGAGCAAGACACTTTAAATAGCAATAGTTTAAAACACAGTTGCCTGTATGTGTCATTTCCAAGAACTCAATAGCATGTGTGGTCATCAGGACTGCCATCTGCAAATATTCAAAAGAATTTCCAACTCACCCCAAGTGAGAGTAGCCAGGGTCAGCAGCTCAGGGATGGTATCCTGACATACTACATATTCTGGAGAATATGGGTCTGTTTGAACTTCAGCATCCCGATAATCAGTCTGAGTGCCCACCGTGTACTTCGAAGGAAGGGGCAGGTACTTAGTTGGAGGAGGAGGAAAAGTATATGGATCTGCCCTAAAAGGGAAAATTATTTTAAAAACTGAAACCTGATATAAGCACTTTATACCTATCAATAGGTTTTGCAACATATATGATTAAGAGTTAAATAGTCTTTCTATGTAAAATGCCCTTGTGAATCAATAAGACAGTTAAATAGCCACAGAAAAATGAGTCAAGGACAGTCAGAAAACAAAAAGTAAAACTTCTAACAATCATATGAAAAGATAATGAACATAACATAATCAAAGAAAATTAAATTAAAACAGCAAGATGCTATTTAATTATATCACATAAGCAATGATTTAAAAGATTGAAAGTACTTAGCATCAATGAACTTGCGGAGAAACAGGCATTCTCATAAACTGCTGATGAAAACACAAACAGGTAAACCTAACTAACAAGCGACTAAATATATATCAAACCCTTAAAACACCCTTTTGCCTGAGAAATTGTGCTCCTAGGAATTTATTATGGGGAATAAGTCAATGAGTGTGCAAAGATATATGCAAACATGTTTATAAAGTCTCATTTATAAGAGTAGAAAACTTAATGGCTAATTTTATTTTTAAAAGTGGTTATATCTGGAGTCATTAGGCATCAACCTTGGATCCATTATTTTCACCTTTTTTTTTTCATTTTATTTTTAAGCACAGAAAAACTTATAAATTCACTTAAACATGTGCCTACCCTTATCCAAAATTTAACAAAAAGTATAGTAGCACATATGGTTTAATCTTCTAGTGCAGTGTTTTCTTTTACTTTTGAGTTTGCATCCCTCAATCCCTTTTTCTTCCTTTTCCACCCATAGCAGTACCCTTTCTATATACCTGGTATCTAGGATCTTCTGAGCCCTGGGATTGAACCTGTGTCTCTTAAGTCTCCTGCAATCGCAAGCTGGTTCTTTCCCACTAGCACCACCTGGGAAGCCCATCCAGGATATATGCCCCAGACGTATCCTTGAATTACATCCTCCTTATTTTTTGCACACTTATTTTCTACAACTGACACAAATACAGTTTATTTTACTGTTTGGCTAACATGAAATCATATTATAAGTACAGTTTTGCTTCTTGCTTTTTTGGCTAAACAACACTTCATGGAAATCTTTCCCAATCTACTCATGTGACTCTAAAAAAGTCACAAACTTAAATATTGACCATAAGTAGAAAAACTGTTTAAAAAATGGTACAGCCATAATTTTTATCCAGCTATTAAAACTAACAATGTAATCTATATGAATGAACAAAAATGTCTACAATCTAATGTAAAGTAGAAAAAAGAACACTATAAAGCAGTATGTACATTAGGAGTACATTTTTATGTTTTTATAGACTGTGCTACTGGGCACATAAAAATTCCTAAATGGATATACAATAATAAAAGCAATTATTTCTGGATAGTATGATTAGAGAGAGAATTTTTTTCATGTTTATAGTCTTTTGAATTTTCTAACTTTTTTTAACCTGTACATAT
>SJYQ01000927.1:0-21937 GCA_006410935.1 Redunca redunca | reverse complement strand
AGAATTTTCCACAGTTTATTGTGATCCACACAGTCAAAGGCTTTGGCGTAGTCAATAAAGCAGAAATAGATGTTTTTCTAGAACTCTCTTGCTTTTTCCATGATCCAGCGGATGTTGGCAATTTGATCTCTTGTTCCTCTGCCTTTTCTAAAACCAGCATGAACATCAGGAAGTTCACAGCTCACGTATTGCTGAAGCCTGGCTTGGAGAATTTTGAGCATTACTTTACTAGCATGTGAGATGAGTGCAATCATGCAGTAGTTTGAGCATTCTTTGGCATTGCCTTTCTTTGGGATTGGAATGAAAACTGACCTTTTCCAGTCCTGTGGCCACTGCTGAGTTTTCCAAATTTGCCGGCATATTGAGTGCAGCACTTTCACAGCATCATCTTTGAGGATTTGAAATAGACATGTATCCATAATCTGTATCCACCACGTAGTAACATACAGAGTATTTGCCCTCCCTTTAAATCCTCTGTGCTCCTATTCATCCTTTCCCTATTCTCCCCAGCCCCCTGGCAACCAATAATCTTTTTATCATCTCCATAGTTTTACCTTTTCCAGAATGTCATATGGTTGGAATCATACATATGCGGCCCTTTCAGATTAGCTTCTTTCTCTTAACAATATGCATTTAAGGTTCCTCCATGTCTTTTCATGACTTGATAGCTCATTTCTTTTTAGTGCTGAATAATATTTTGTTGTCTCAATGTACCATGGTTTACTTATCCATTCACGTGCTGAAGGTCATTTTGGTTGCTTCCACAATTCAGCAACTATGAATAAAGCTGCTATAAACATTTGTGTGCAGGCTTTGTGTAGACATGAGTTTTCAATCCCTTCAGGTAAATACCAAGGAGTAGGACTGCCGAATCATATGTTAAGAGTATGTGTATAGACTTTTTTTTGAAGAGTCTTAGAGAAATTTTATTTTGGTGTGTCAATACACTAGCACTCATGATTCAGGTTACAATCACTAACATTTCTACAGATGAGTCATAATACTATTAGTAATTTTCACTCATTCAATAAATGTGTCTTGAGTGCATAGGGATTAAAGTTCAATCCACATAGTCATTTACAGATGTCTCATTACCATGAAGTGCATCGTTCAGAACAGAATACCATATTGTATAGAGTATGCATAGTCTTGTAAGAAACTGACAACCTGTCTTCTGAAGTGACTATAGCATTTTTCACTTCCATCAGAAATGAAAATTCCTGTTGCTCAATATTTGGTGGTGTTAGTGTTCCAGATTTTGGCCATTCTAACAGTTGCATAGTAGTATATTGTTTTAATTTGCATTTCCACTTATTTGCCATTTGTATATCCTCTTTGGTGAGGTGTCTGTTAAGGTCTTTGACCTTTTTTTTAATGAAGTCCAGATTACCCACTATTTCTTTAATGGATTGTGATTTTGATGTTGTATCTAAAAAGTCATCACCATACCCAAGACCATCTAGGTTTTTCCTGTATAATCTAAGAGTTTTATATTTTTGTATTCTACACTGAGGTCTGTGATCCATTTTAAGTTAATTTTATGAAGGGTGTAAGAGTTGTGTCTAAATTCATTTTTTTTTTGAATGTAGATGTCCAGTTGTTCCAACATCATTTGTTAAAAAGACTGTCTTTGCTCCATTGTATTGTCTTTGCTCTTTTGGCCAAAGATTGTTATTCAGTCACTAAGTCGTGTCCAACTCTTTGTGACCCCATGGACTGCAGCACACCAGGCTTCCTTGTCCTTCACTACCTCCTGGACTTTGCTTAAATTCATGTCCACTGAGTCAGTGATGCTATCGAACCATCTCCTCTTCTGTCAAAGACTAGCTGATTATAAGGATGTGGGTCTCTCTCTGGGCTCCCTATTTCATCTGTCTATTCTTTCCATAACATCACAGTTTTTTTTTAAATTATTTATTTTTGGCTGTGCAGGATGTTTGTTGCTAGGGGGGCTCCTCTCTCGCCGTTGTGCACAGACTTCCCTCGCAGTGGCTTCTCTTGTCGAGGAGCATGAGCTCCAGGGCCCAAGGGCTTCAGTAGCTGTGGCTCCCAGCTTCTAGGTCACAGACGCAATAGTTGTGGTGCATGAGTTTAGTTGCTCCGTGGCGTGGGAGACTGTCCCAGAACCAGGGATCGAATCCTGTACTGGCAGGTGGATGCTTTGCCACTGAGCTACCAGGGAAGGCCAACACCACCTTTTCTTGATTACAACAGCCTGAAGTCATGTTGTGTCAGCCCTCCAGCTCTGCCCTTCTCTAATACTGTGCTGCTTATTCTCAGGCTTCTTGCTTCTTCAGGTGAGCTTTAGAATCACTTTGTCAATATCCACAAAATAACTTGCAGGAATTTTGGTTGAGATCACATGGACTCTATACTTCAAACTGGGAAGACCTGACATAATGACACCACTGAATCGTCCCATCGACAACCATGGAATATTTCTCCACTTGTTTATAGTTCTTCTTTGATTTCTTCCACTCAAGTGTTATAGATTTCCTTAAATAGATCTTGTATTTTATTAAATTTATACTTAAGTATTTCACTTGTTGATGCTAATTTAAATGGCACTGTGTTTTATATTTCAAGTTCCACTTGTTCTAGATAGGTATATAGGAAAGCAGCTGACTTTTGTATACTAACCTTGTATCCTACAACCTTGCTATAATCACTTATTCACTTATTAACCCCACTTATTTTTTTTTAAGTCAGTTCATTCTGATTTTCTACAAAGATGAACACGCCACCTGCTAAAAGTTTTATCACTGCTCTTTCCGCCATCTTTCCATGCTGCCAGAATGGTGCACATGAATATTCTGGCTGATGCTCTCAAGAGTATCAACAATGCTGAAAAGAGAGGCAAATGCCAGGTCCTTATTAGGCTGTGCTCCAAAGTCATCGCCAGGTTTCTAACTGTGATGATGAAGCATGGTTGCATTGTCGAGTCTGAAATCATTGATGATCACAGGGCTGGGGAAACTGTCGTGAACCTCATAGGCAGGCTAAGTAAGTGCGGAATGATCAGCCCCAGATTTGATGTACAACTCAAATATCTAGAAAAATAGCAGAATAACCATTAAGTATGAGGGAGGTTTTTAGTACACATTCTTCACAAGGTTGACTATGTTCCTCTCTAATTCTAGATAACTGAGAGTTTTGTCATGAAGGGTATCGGGTACTGTCAAATAGTTTTTCTGCCTCTATTAATATGATCATGTGATCTTTCTTTTTCAGTCTGTTAATATGATCCATTACATTGACTGATTTTAAAATGCAGTACCACCTTGCATGCCTGGGATAAATTCCACTTGGATGTGGTGTATAACTCTTATTATACATTGTTGGATTTGATTTGCTAATATTTTGTTGAGGATTTCCATGCCTACATTTATGAGGGATGTTGGTTTGTAGTTTTCTTTATGGCAACTCACTCCAGTATTCTTGCCTGGAGAATCCCATGGACAGATAAGCCTGGCAGGCTATAGTTCATGGGATCTCAAGAGAGGTACATGACTTAGCACTATCTTTCTTTCTTTCTTAATGTCTTTGTCTGATTTTGGTATTAGGGTAATGCTGGCCTTATAGAATGAGTGAGCTTCTACTACCTGAAACAGATTGTAAAGAGTGGTATAATTTCTTCCTTGAATGTTTGGTAGAATCACCAGAGACCCCATCCGGGCCTGGTGCTTTATGTTTTAGAAAGCTATTAATTATTGCTTCAAAGAAGTTTAATAGATTAAGGCCTATTCAGATTTCCTATTTCTTCTGAGTTCTGGCAAGTTGTATTTCAAGTAATTAGCCCTTTTCATCTACATTATCAACTCTATTATAGGCAAAGGTTATCCACAATATTCATTTATTATCTTTTTATAATGCCATAGGATCTGTAGTGATCCTTTTTCATTTCTGATGTTAGTAAATTGTGTCCTCTCTCTTTTTCTCTTAGTTAAGTCTGCCTAGAGACTTACCAGTTTTTGTGAGCTTTTCAAAGAACTCTCTGGTTTCATTTACTTTTTCTATCAATTTCCTTGGTCAAGTCCATTGATTTCTTATTATTTATTTTCTTCTGCTTGCTTTGGATATATGTAATTTGCTCTTCTTTTTCTAGTTTCTCAAGGTGGAAGCTTATATGATTGATTTAGGTCTGTCTTCTTTTCTAATACATGTATTCAATGCTATAAATTTCCCACTAAGCACTGCTTTCGTTTCATTCCACAAGTTTTCATAATTTACATTGTCATTTTCATTAAGTTTAAAATATTTTAAAATTTCTCTTGAAACATCTGCTTTAACCCATGCTATTTAGAAATGTATTGTTTAATATCAACATATTTGGGGGTTTTCAGTTATCTCTCTGTTCTTAATTTCTAGTTTAATACCACTATGATCTGAGAGAAGACACTGTATAATTTCTGTGCTTTTTACACTTATTAAAGTATGTTTAATGGTCCAGAATGTGGTTTATCTTGGTGAATGTTCTGTGTGAGCTTCAGAAGAATGTATACTCTATTGTTGTTGAATAAGTAGTCCATAGATACCAATTATATCCAGCTGATAAATGGTATGCTAGGGCCTTACTGACTTTCTGCCTGTTAGATGTATCCACTTTCTACGTGAGGGTATTGAAGCCCCCACTGTGATAGTGAATTCATTTACTTTGTAATTCTATTAGTTTTTGTCACACGCAGCCGGACACTCTATCATTAGGTATATATACATTAAGGATTATTATGTCTTCTTGGAGAACTGACCTCTTTTTCATTACATAATGCCTCTCTTTATCCCTGATAATCCTCCCTGAAGTCTGCTCTGTCTGAAATTATTATAGCTACTGTTGCTTTCTTTCAGTGTTAGCATGCTATATTTTCCTCTATCCATTTATTTTTTTTTTTTAACATTTTTACTGAAATATAGTTGATGTATAACATGTTATAGGTGGGCAAGAATCCCTTAGAAGGAATGAAGTAGCCCTCATAGTCAACAAAAGAATCTGAAATGCAGTACTTGGGGGTAATCTCAAAAATTACAGGATGATCTCGGTTCATTTCTAAGGCAAACCATTCAGCGTTATAGTAATCCAAGTGAATGCCCCAACCACTAACGGTGAAGAAGATGAAGTTGAACAGTTTTATGAAGACCTACAAGTCCTTCTAGAACTAACAACAAAAAAAGATGTCCTTTTCATCACAAGGACTGGAATGCAAAAATAGGAAGCCAAGAGATACCTAGAGTAACAGGCAAGTTTGGCCTTGGAATACAAAATGAAGTAGGGCAAAGGCTAACAGAGCTTTGACAAAAGAACACACTGGTCATAGCAAACATCCTCTTTCAACAACACAAGAAATGACTCTACACGTGGCCATCACCAGATGGTCAATACCAAAATCAGGTTGATTATATTCTTTGCAGCCAAAGAAGCAGCAGCTCTAAACAGTCAGCAAAACAAAATCTGGTGTTGATTGTGACTCAGATCATCAGCTCCTTACTGCAAAATTTGGGTTCAAATTGAAGAAAGCAGGGAAAACTACTAGGCCATTCAGGTAAGACCTAAATCAAATCCCTTATGATTATACAGTGGAGGTGACAAATAGATTCAAGGGATTAGATCTGGTGGACAGTCTGGTGCCTGAGGAAGTATGGATGGAGGTTCGGAACACTGTTTATAGAAGGGTGACCAGAACTATCCCCAAGAAAAAGAAATGCAAGAAGGCAAAGTGACTGAAAAGGCCATACAAATAACTGGGAAAAGAGCAGCAAAAGGCAAAGAGAAAGGGAAAGATATACTCAACTGAATGCAAAGTTCCAGAGAATAGTAAGGAGAAAAAAGAAAGCCTTCTTAAATGAACAATGAAAAGAAACAGAGGCAAACAAAAGAAAGAGAAAGATTAGAGATCTCTTCAAGATAGAGATACCAAGGGACCATTTCACGCAAAGATGGGCACAATATAAGACAGAAACCGCAAGGAACTAACAGAAGCAGAAGACATTAAGAAGAGGTGGCAAGAATACACAGAAAAACTGTACAAAAAAGGTCTTAATGACCTGAATAACCACAATGGTGTGGTCACTCACCTAGGGCCAGACATCCTGGAGTGTGAAGTCAAGCCGACCTTAGGAAGCATCACTACAAATAAAGCTAGTGGAGGTGATGGAATTCTAGCTGAGTTACTTCGAATCCTAAAAGATGATGCTTTAGCAGTGCTTTAACAGTGCTTCACTCAATACGCTGGTAAATCTGGAAAACTCAGCAGGGGCCACAGGACTGGAAAAGGTCAATTTCCATCCCAATCCCAAAGAGAAGAGCAATGCCAAAGAATGTTCAAATTATCATACAATTGCGCTCATTTCACATGCTAGCAAGATTATGCTCAAAATCCTTCAAGCTAGGTCTCATCAGCACGTGAACCAAGAACTTACAGACAGTGGGCAGGAGGAGAAGTGGGTGACAGAGGATGAGATGATTGGATTTCATCACTGACTCAATGGACATGAGTTTGAGCAAACTCAAGGAGATAGTGAAGGGACAGTGAAGCCTGGCGTGCTGTAGCCCATGGTGTTACAAAGAGTTGGACACAACTTAGCAATGGAACAACAACAAATACAATACAGTATTTCACAATTTTTAAATGTTATATTCCATTTATAGTTATAAAATATTGACTATATTTCCTGTTGTACAATATATCCTTGTAGATTATTTTATATAATATATATTATAGTTCGTATCTCTGAATCCCCTATTCCTATATTGGCCTTCCCTTTTTCCCTTTCCCCACTGCTAAACACCCAGATTTGTACCGTAAATCTGTGAGTCTATTTCTTTTTTGTTACATTCACTAGTTTATTGTGTGTTTTAGACTCCACAAATAAGTAATATCATACAGCATTTGTCTTTTGCTAACTTCACTTGGCATATTTTCTAAATCATCCATGTTGTTCCAAGTGGAAAATTTTCATTCTTTTTTATGGCTAATAGACCATTGCGTATATAAACCACATTTTATTTATCCACTCATTTGCTGATGGACATGTGAGCTGCTTCCATATTTTGGCAATGGTGAATAATGCTGTTATGAACATTGGGGTGCGTGTACCTTTTCAAAATAGTGGGTATTTTTTTTTCAGACGTATACCCAGGAGTGGAATTGCTGGATTATATGTTTGTTCTATTTTTAGTTTTTTGAGAAACCACCATACTATTTTCCACACTAACTGCACCAGTTTACATTCCCACCAACAGCAGATGAAGATTCCCTTTTCTCCACATCCTTGCCAACATTTGTTATTCATGTTCTTTTTGAAGACAGCCATTCTGACAGGTATGAAGTAACGTCTCCTTATGGTTTTGATGGATTAGCAATGTTGAACATCTTTTCATGTGCCTATTGGCCATCTGCATGTCCTCTTTGGAGAAATGTCTATTCAGGTCTTCTGCACATTTTTTAATCAGGTTGTTTGGGATTTTTTTTATGTTGAATTGTATGAGCTGTTTATATATTTTGGATATTAACCTTTTATGGGTCATATCATTTGCCAATATTTTCTCCCATTCAATGGGCTATCTTTTCATACTGTCAATGGTTTCCCTTACTGTGCAAAAGCTTTGAAGTTTAATTATGTTCTATTTATTTTTGCTTTTATTTCATTTGCTTTAGAAGTCTGATCCCCCAAAATATTGCTACAATAAGCAAAGCATCTTCCCTACATCCATGTAAGAGCCAAAGGAATCCATACGTAGTCTTAAAAAATTTGAGGAGAAACTGGAATCATAATTGGCACTTATATTGAGGATTACAGACCTTTGATAACATATATCCTATTTATAAGATGCTGTATCATTAAGAGTAACCATACCTTTTAAATGCATGTTTGAAAATCCAGACCTATTTAACTTTCTATTCAGAAATCTTAGGCCTTAAAAAATGTATATCTTTTCATTCATTTCATGAATACCTTGGATGTGCTTCTCTTATAGAAACATTAAGTTATATTGACATGGAAAAGAGTATAGCAAAAATTAGTTTTTTAATGGGACACTTTACGAAACTGCTATCTTGCCCTAAAACAAAAGGCCCAGGAACTGCACAATAATCCAAGATTCAGCTCTTGTCCTTTACTTTCTTTTCACCTTGGTTCACAGTCCTTTATGGGACAGACACCATGTTGTATGTATCTTTGTATAGCACACTGCCTCGTGTCCATTAGATAATTAAATTATAAATTCTACTATTAAAAAATATTTTCACTGGTTTTCTTGATCAAACGTTGAAGAGCTGATATCAAATAAGTACATTTCAGAGAAGCAAAAGAGAACATTTAGAGCACTTTCAACTTTCATTTTTACCATAACTCATAATAAAAAATATACTATATACCATAACCATTATATATCTATGAACATATACATTTATCTCTTTAAACCAAAAGTTTTAAACAAAAACACAACTACCCTCAATACGTCTGAAGCTCTTGGTTATTTTCTATTTTGTTTTTTAAAATGCTGCTAATGACCACTAGAAAATGTTCTAACGGCTTATGATCCATTCTTTAAAAATAATGATTCAGAGAACTATCTTCCAGAAACAAATATGGAAGCAAATAATAAACAAACTGGAAAAAAGTTTTAAAATAACGGTTACTTACCTGGTTGATGCAAAAACAACACTGAATGGTGTCTGCTGATAAAATGGAAGCAAAGGCCTGGGGAAGAAAGGAAAACACAAGCGTGGGACTTCTGCACTGTATGTTTGCTAAGTTTCCTGCCACTGCCAATATTTGTCCCTTAAAACCAGTGATTTTGAATACTTTGTGTATCAGCAATTCTCAAACTTTGGCACACACAAAATCACTGGGGAGTGGGAAGCTGCTGCTGTTGCTGCTGCGTCGCTTCAGTCGTGTCCAACTCTGTGCGACCCCAGAGACAGCACCCACCAGGCTCCCCCGTCCCTGGGATTCTCCAGGCAAGGACGCTGGAGTGAGTGGGAGTGGGAAGATTCTTGTTTAAAATTCAAATCCACAGGTCTAGCCCAGCAGACTCAGTGGATACAAGGTAGAGCCAGTTAATGTGCATTTGTAATAAACATCCCCATGTGTTTGCTGCAGATAGGAAACAAGCCACACCTCAGAAACAATGCCCTATACTTAGGCTTCAGCTGGTCATTAGTTCCCAGCAACTCCTCAAGTTCCCTGAGATATTCTGAAATTTCCAGTGATTTACTTTAGACGCCCCCCTGCACCAAAAGTCTAGGAACTGAGAATACTATGTAAAGAATTTAACATTCCTCTGAAAAACTCAGCATCATAAAACATCCGTAAGGAGGTTGTTCATAAATAACGTGCATTACAAATTTACTTCCTCAAATGAACTTATGTAGGTATGACATCAAGTCTATTTTACTAACTCAGATAGGACCTAGAGGGAAACCCGCATCTTCCTTTTTTCTAATCTGAGTGTATGATTATCACATGTGTGTATTCATCACGAATGAAACAAGGTGAATCTTTTGACCATGTTGGTTTTGGAAACATTCACACAAAGACAGAAAATGTCACCTATCTGCCCTCTTTTAACACTTTTCCCTGTGCTTTCGCTGTCGTGTCTTTGCTCTGTCTCACCTCATTTGATGACTTCATTTTGTTCTCAAAGATACATTCTTATTTGCCATTAGTATCTCTAAGGTCAGGCAGACTTAGTTGGAATCCCAGCTCTACACTTGCTAATTCATAATAAAGTAACCTTGAGCAATTTACTTCTCATCTTTTGGTCTCAGCTTCCTAACTGGTAAAATGGGAATAATATATCCTATCCTATATTTCTGTTCTGAAAATTGATGTTATATACGTAAAGCACTTATAAAGTGATACCTGGCGTATTGCATGACTTAAATATGAGAGCTGTTATCATTATTACAAAGAGGTCTCTAATAATATTAGGGCTCATATTCATCAGTAATTATTTCCTACCTTTCAAAATATTTATAGCGATTCTTTCCAGTAACATCAGGATCTTCATAAACTTCTTTAGGCATCTGAAAAGAAGCATCAATTCTAAAACGAAGCAGGAAAACATTATTCAAGTCGAACATATTATTTCCAAATACAATTTTTATTTCATATTCATTCTCAGTTGCTAAATTGTGTCTGACTCTTTGTGATCCCATGGACTACAACCCACCAGGCTCCTCTGTCCATGGAGTTTTCCAGGCAAGAATACTGAAGTGGTTGCCACTTTCTACTCCAGGGAATTTTCCCACCCCAGGGATCAAACCCATGTCTCTTGCATCTCCTGCATTGACAGAGAGATTCTTTACCAGTAGCACCCCCTGGGAAGCCCCTATTTCGTATTTATATGTCTATAAAGTAGGAGATACACAGATACACTTGAGACTGAGAGCAAAGTCTTCTATAACATGTGTCTTACTGTCCTACATCTCAGATTACAATAATTACTTTTCCTGAGCCAGGAAACCAGGAGCCAACAAAAGGAACTGAGTAAATGTATGAAATTCCACATACAAAAATGCTCATTTTTAGTTAACAGTGCATGAGAATTACAAAATTTAAAAAAACAAAATTTTATGTCTAGGCTGTAAGGTAGCATTGTAAAAGAAATTTACTATGTATGAATTTGTAAATATTCTTTAAACAAGTAAGGAATTTGACAGACCTATAGCTGAAGGTACTTTAGTTGCAGGTCTCCAAAAAGTATACTTGAATACTAGCAGAAAAGTACACTTGCAATTTCTAAGATGGATCAAAGAAATTACAAATGCAGTCACCTCTACTTTGGTGGTAAGTTATCATGTAATATATACTAAAACCTTTGAGGAACACCTATCAGGTTGGTGCAAAAGTAACTGCGGTTTTGCACTGTTGAATTTTGCCATTTGATACTGGAATATGATTATGTTATACATCATTTTAATGCTCATTTCTTGCTTTATATTTTCTTTTGCTAATGACTTATCACTTGCTGTTTATTTTATATTTATTTTAGACTACCAAAATGATGTTAAATAAAAAGCAAATTCAAGCAATTTTCTTATTCAAGTTCAAAATGGGTCATAAACCAGGGCAGGAAACTAGCAACATCAACAATGCATTTGGCCCAGAAACTGCTAACAAACATATAGTGCAGTGGTGATTAAAGAAGTTTTGCAAAGAAGACAAGAGCCTTGAAGATGAGGAGCATAGTGGCCGGTCATCCGAAGTTGACAATGACCAATTGAGAGCCATCATCGAAACTGATCCTCGTACAACTACATAAGAAGCTGCCTAAGAACTCAACATCAACCTTTCTGTGGTCATTTGGCATTTGAAGCAAACTGGAAATGTGAAAAAGCTTGATAATGGTGCTTCATGAACTGACTGCAAAACAAAAAACCATCATTTTGAATGTCATCTTTTATTCTATGCAACACTGAACCACTTCTTGATCAGATTATGACACGTGACAAAAAGTGGATTTTATAAAACAACTGGCAACAACTAGCTCAGTGGTTAGATGGAGAAGAAGCTCCAAAAACACTTCCCAAAACCAAACGTGCATCAAAAAAAAAAAGGTCATGGTCATTGTTTTGGTGGTCTGCTGTCTGTCTGATCCACTACATTTTTCTGAATCCCAGCAAAACCATTACATCTGAGAAGTATGCTCAGCAAATAATGAAATGCACCAAAAACTGCAACACCTGCAGCCACTATTGGTCAACAGAATGGACCCAATTCTCCACAATGCCTGACTGCAAGTTTCACAACCAGCAATCCAAAAGTTGAACAAACTGGGCTATGAAGTTTTACCTCATTTGCCATATTTACCTGACCTCTCTCCAACCAACTACCACTTCTTCAAGCATCTCGACAACTTTTTGCCAGGAAAACGCTTCCACAACCAGCAGAAGGCAGAAAATGCTTTCCAAGAGTTCATCAAATCCTGAAACATGTATTTTTATGCTACAGGAATAAACCAACTCATTTCTCATTGGCAAAGATGTGTTGACTGTAATGGTTCCTATTTTGATTAATAAAGATGTGTTTGAGCCTCGTTATAATGATTTAAAATTCACAGTCTGAAATCGCAATTACTTTTGTACCAACCTAAACTAACCAATAAAAGCTATAACTGTTGCTCCCAAAACCAGACTGTTTTGGTCAAAGGGGTTAAGAAAGAGAATTTGAGCTCAACTGGTCTAGGTATAACATCACAGTTGTACATTTTAAAATAATACAGAATGAACAAACAAAACTTTTTAAGAAGAAAAATGCATCCATCAAACACATGAACAGCAGCGGGAGCCACCTGACACTTACAAGGCAAGTTGCTGGAGGGCCTCTCTGTGCCTTTGCTCGTGTCGCTTCCAGTCCCGACTGATGAATGACGGAACAGGATCTGCCTTGCTCCAATAAACAGAGTAACTTGGATAATGGAACATGCTGCTGAACATGGTTCTAAACCTGGGAACCCTTCTCTAATGTTAAGACAGGAGGGCAGAGGGAAAAAGGACAAAATTACACCAGATTTTCTAAAGTATTTTACTACTGCAAACTTTTGAAAGGTACAAAACCGTCTATATGGCATAGGCTATTGGTATATGTATAGACCTAGAAGGATACTGAAGAAACTGATGACAAGGGGTGATTATGTGAAGAGAGCTAAGGGTAGCATTTATTTTATACCATATATGCTTTTGCACTACTGGAATTTTTTCAACACAGACATCTATTACTTTTCTCATTGAAATAATTTAGGTTATCGTGAGTCCTTTATTCACTATTAGTTAATCCTCACACTGGGCCGAAAGTATTAAAACATCTTGTCCCCTGGTAACCATGGCAAAGAAATTTCTGCAGAATATAAAATCCAGTGGAGATTTGGTGATTAGAAAATTTGATCAGCACAGTTAGCCAAACTAGATGGTTCAGGTTCATTAGGCTGCCTTAGCAGATGAATAAGACCTACCAGTTTGCTTCGAATCACGGTGGCCTGAATATTTGCCTGGTTGTGGTCTTTCTCGCTTGATACAATAAACAACGGGTCTGTGAAATAAACAATAAAGCACTATAAGGAAGACCACAAATCTAGCACATATCTACTCCCAGGTAGAAAAAAACAGTAAAGAAACGTAATTTCTTAATTGGAAAACAAATTAGAAAATTCAGACATCTCTGCAGCAGCTCACAGCTCTATTACTCACCATCAGTGACTCTGTGAGATGCATGTGTTCTCTGTACGCTCCAATGTCAGTGAATAGAATCGGAATGCAAAAAGAAGGCTGAACATGTTTTCAAGCACCATAACCTCAACAGGCTCTCCTCTCTTATGAACAAACCACCTTCTGGGTCTGGATAGCTCTGGAAATACTCTAAGAGGAAGGACCATGTATACACAGACGCTACACCCGTTTCCAAGGGAGAGAAACAATAACTTTGGGCACTACCTCCCATCTTCAGTTCACAGAGAAGATACAGACTTAACAGTGTATCACCCAGAGCTGGTAGACAGGGTAAAAAAAAGTCATTCTCTAGTAAGACATAAATAAGATCAGCTATTTTTAGAATTCACCCCTTAAAATGGAACTGTTATTTCCTCCAAGTTCAAATAAGATTGCCCTGTTGCTGTATGTGTTTGTTAGATATACCTTTAAAGTGACAATGAATATTCATGATTGATTTTACTATCACTTAAAAATCAAACAATTTGACATTAAAATCACAAGCAATCTTCAGATATAGACTTGATTTCTCAAGTAGATATGTCTAGACAAATAAATACCTTGAACTAGTCTAGACATCTTGGTAACGTATATTTCTCTGCAGAAATTATTAAATCGTTATTGTGATTTAGAACTAAGTCTCTTGAATTTAGATGATTTGTCAATTTCCAGAACTTAGTTACTTTCTCAGTTACCCAATTTCAGGCGAACAGCACAATCACAACCACTGAGGACTTACTTCCCTGGTGGTCCAGTGGTTGAAAAAACACCTTCCAACACAGGGGGCGTGGGTTCAATCCCTGGTCTGGGAACTGAGATCCCACATGCTGTGGGACAACTGAGCCCATGCACCACCAGGGAAGCCCACGAGCTGCAACTACTGAGCCTGCATCCTGCACATATTGAGCCCACACGTTCTAGAGCCTGTGCTTTGCAACAAGAGAAACCAGGGCACCAATGAAGACCCAGCTAGCCAAAACAAACAAAACACAACCACTGGTCCAGCGATACCTTTTAAATCACTTAAAACAAGAGACAAGAGAATATAGAAATTTCACTTTGTCTTGTACTATTTCCAACATACTAGCAATATTGAAGCTATATTCTTCTGTCTAAATAGGTGCATTCATTCTCTCTTCAAATTCAGTAGCCTATAATTTGAGGGCATAAAATTTGGCCTCTTCATTCCTAATCAGCCCAATTTCCATCACTTCTCAACTTGATATCACTGGGTCAATGGCTGCAATTGTGCTGGTCATCTGAAATTAATTTAATCCACATTTCCCCTAAGTCTGGATAATGAACCATTCTCCTCTTATCAATATTTCCATAAGGAATGTGAAAATGATATCTATAGAAACACTTTTGAATCTACAGACAACAATGACACACACTGTATGATTTGTGACTATACATTCTACAACATAGTCTAAGTTCAGTTCAGTTGCTCTGTCTTCTCCAACTCTGCGATCCCATGGACAAGCCTCCCTTGTCCATCACCAACTCCTGGAGTTCACTTGAAATGTCCACTGAGTCAGTGATGCCATCCAACCATCTCATCCTCTATCATCCCCTTCTCCTCCTGCCTTCAAACTTTCCCAGCATCAGGGTCTTTTCCAGTGAGTCAGCTCTTCACATCAGGTGGCCTAAGTATTGGAGTTTCAGCTTCACATCAGTCCTTCCAATGAATATTCAGGACTGATCTCCTTTAGATTGGACTGGTTAGATCTCTCTGCAGTCCAAGGGACTCTCAAGAGTCTTCTCCAACACCACAATGTGTTGATTTGTCAATTTCATCAATTCTTCAGTACTCAGCTTTCTTTATAGTCCAACTCCCACATCCATACATGACCACTGGAAAGCCATAGCCTTCACTAGACGGACCTTTGTTTGCAAAGTAATGTCTCTGCTTTTTAACACACTGCCTAGGTTGGTCATAACCTTTCTCCAAGGAGCAAGCATCTTTTATTTATTTATTTATTTATTTATTTTTTTTTTTAAATTCTCTCAGGCTGTACTTCAAAGCGGCTTCTCTAGCCGCCAACACCGACTCCACCCTCTGCCGCAGCCGAGAAAACGCAGGCAAATGCCGCAAGCATCTTTTAATTTCACCATCTGCAGTGATTTTGGAGCCCCCCAAAATAAAGTCTGTCACTGTCTCCATTGCTTCCCCATCTATTTGCCATGAAGTGATGGGACAAGATGCCATGACCTTAGTTTTCTGAATGTTGAGCTTTAAGCCAACTTTTTCACTCTGCTCTTCACTTTCATCAAGAGGCTCTTTAGTTCTTCTTTGCTTTCTGCCATAAGGGTGGTGTCATCTGCATATCTGAGGTTATTGATATTTCTCCCGGCAATCTTGATTCCAGCTTGTGCATCAACCAGCCCAGCGTTTCTCATGATGTACTCTGCATATAAGTTAAATAAGCATAGTCTACAACTGTGCTCGAAATCAGTGCTCAAATGGCAGTGGCAGGGCCTCTGAGATGCCCAAGCAATAGCGTGCATGCAGTGTTGCTTCAATCACATCCAACTCTTCATGTCCAACTCTATGGACTTTAGCCTGCCAGGCTCCTCTGCCCATGGAATTTTCCAGGCAAGAATACTGGAGTGGATGGCTGATTCATGTCAATGTATGGCAGAAACCACTACAATATTGTAAAGTTATTAGCCTCCAGTTAAATTAATTAATATTAAAAAAAATAGAATACTGGAGTGGGTTGCCATGCTCTCCTCTGGGGAATCTTCCCAACCCAGGAATCAAACTCACATCTCCTGTAGCTCCTGCATTGCAAGTGTATTCTTTTTTTTTTTGGTAGATTTTTTAAAAATTTATTATTATTTTTACTTTACAATATTGTATTGGTTTTGCCATACATCACCATGAGTCACGGAGGGAAGCCCCAAGCAATAGCAATCACCAGGTTATCACTTACTTATTCCTATACAGTATTGAGTGCTTTGTGTGTAGTATTCCTTTTAATTCTCAAAAAGTTAATGAGATAAGCACGAGGCCTCCATCTTACAGAAAAGGAAGCCAAGGCTTCAAGAAGTCAGCTACCGAGGGGATCAAGATGGTGGAATAAGAGGGCAGAGAGCTCCCATCGCCCCCCAAACACATCAAAGATACATCTACATGTAGAACAATCCTCAGTGAAAACTAGCTGGAAACTGGCAGCAGCACTTCTATACAAACGATGAAAGCTGCAATAAATAGCTCCATGTAACAGGGAGTGTGCTAAGTTGCTTCAGTCATGTCCAACTCTTTGCAACCCTGTGAACTGTAGCCTACAAGGCTCCTCTGTCCATGGGATTCTCCAGGCATGGGAGTGGGTTGCCATGCCCTCCTCCAGTGGATCCTCCTGACCATGGATCAAACCCGTATCTCTTTAAGTCTCCTGCATTGGCAGGTGGATTCTTTACTACTAGCAGCATTTGGGAAGCAAGGTAGGATGTGGAAAAAAAAAAAGAAAAGACATCAGGTTGGGACCTGCATCCGTGGGAGGGATCTGAAAGGAAGAGGAGATCCACATGGGTGGACCCTCACTCTGGGGAGCAAGCAGGTCAAGCACAATTTTGGCATCCCATTCCTGGGATCCTGCACAGACAAGAAAAACCCCCTCGCCTGCTAGGAAATTCACTGAGGCAGACAGACTGAAGAAGGCTGGACTCTACTCATAAGGAGTGTATGTGCGCCGACTCACTAACAGTCAGGGCCAGGAGAGCCACCGGAAGTGATGGTTGCCACTGTACCGCACTTCCCAACCCCAACAGGCAAATGGCCTGGCCCCCTCAGTCTACACCACAGCCTAGTGTGAGATCTGGGCAGAGACTTGGTCTAGCCATGCAGAGACAGACCAGAGGGCCTGAGGTGCGATCTGGGGGAGCTGCAGACCCCAGCTGTGCACGGCGGGTGGTGGTCCAGCTGGGCAGATATTGCCAGCATGCATAGCTGGTGGCATCATAAGAGGGTGCAGATACTAGTACGCAGCAGTTTACTTCCCAGCAAGAGCACGCTGGGTGTGCTGGAGTGGCTCCACCCACTCCACACCACAGCTCAGCACTACATCTGCGGCAGAAAGAGAAGACTGGGAGAAGACCACCACAGAGGCAGCCCAGATCTCAGGTAGCAAAGCAGCTCCTACAGCCACAACCACCTGACCCCCAGTCACTGCACAACACAGCCCTGCCCTAGATCTGGGATGAATACAACAGAGAAAGGGACGTGAATTTGGGCTGCTTCTGAGCACGGATGTCTACACAGGTGAGACACAGGTATGCTGTGACCTCACCGACCTTTCTTGCTTCAGGATTCACCTCCCTTGGGGCAGCGTGCACACTCCAGGGCTCCAGAGCATGATCAAACCCAACCCTCAAGCCTTCTATTCAAACAACTTGGGAGTGCACCCCACTCCCAGTAGGACGATGACAGCCATGGAGCTGAGAAGAGGCCCTGCCCCATATCCAGCACAGGCTGTAGACGTTACAAGCCAACCACGCTTCCTATCCAGGGGATAACAACCAGTCCAGACTGAGCAAAGACATGGTGGGCATCCATACCAGAGTCAGTCTCCCACCAAAGGACTGGAGACACAGAGTCTACGCAGGGACAACCCTACATAAAAACATCCCTTCAAGACCACAGTGGAGAGCAGATTCTCCTAAATTCAGAGAGACAGAAAAAGGTAAGTAAAATTAAAGAGCATAGAAACTACTTCAAATCAAAGGAACAAGAGAAATGCCCTGAAAGAACAAATAATGAAACAGTCCTCATCAGTCTTTTAGACCTTGAGTTAAAAGAGAAGGTAATAAAAATGCTAAAGGAATTAAGAAACATATCAATAGAAATGCAGATCACTGTAACAAGGAACTATTAATGGAAACTATAAAGGTGAACTAATCAAAATTAGACAATTCCATTGCTGAGATAAAAACCAATCTAGAAGCAATGAATAGCAGACTAAACGACACAGAAGAATGATAAGTGATCTGGAAGACAGAATAGTAAATTATTCAATCAGAACAGTGGAAAGAAAAATGAAAAAAGTAAAGGCAACGTATGAACTCTATGGGATAATACAAAATGTGCCAACCTACACATAATAGGGGTTCCAGAAGAAGAAAGAGAGAATGGATAAAAAAATGTATTTTAGGGACTTCCCTGGTGGTCCAGTGGTTAATACTTTGCCTTTCAACGCAGGGGGTGTGGGTTCAATCCCTGGTCAGGGCACTAAGATCCCACAAGCTGCATGACACAGTCAAAAACAATATAAAACAAAACAAGCCCAACAAACAAAAGTCCAGGGCCAGACGGCCTCACAAGTGAATGTCATGAAACATTCAGAGAAAAGTTAACACCTATCCTTCTGAAACTATTCCCAAAAATTGCAGAAGAAAGAACACTTCCAAACTCATTCCATGAGGCTACCATCAACCTGATGCCAAAACCAAACAAAAGTGAAAGTGTTAGTCACTCAGTCGTATCCGACTCAGCTCCTCTGTCCATGGAATTCTCCAGGCCAGAATACTGGAATGGGTAGCCATTTCCTTTTCCAGGGATCTTCCCGACCCAGAGATTGAACCCAGTTCCCCCACACTGCAGAAAGATTCTTTACTGTCTGAGCCACCAGGAAAGATCACAAAAACAGAAAATTAAGGCCAATATCACTAATGAACATAGATGCAAAATTCTCAACAAAATACCAGCAAACTGACTCCAACAACACATTAAAAGGATCATACACCATAATAAAGTAGGATTTATTTCAGAGATACAAGGAGTTTTCAATATCTGCAAATCAGTCAATGTGATATACCACATTAACAAATTGAAGATAAAAACCATATGAACATCTCAATAAATTCAGAAAAAAACTTTTTATAAAATTCAATATCCATCTATGATTTTAAAAAGACCCTTCAGAAAGTGGGCATAGAGGGAACTTAACTAACCATAACAAAGGCCATATATGACAAAGCCATAGCTAACATCATACGCAGCGTAAAAGCTGAAATATTTCCTCTAAGATCAGGAACAAGACAAGGATGCTCATTCTCACCACTCTATTCAAAATAGTTTTGGATGTCCTAGTCATGGCAATCGGAGAAGAAAAAGAAAAGGAATCCGGGGACTTCTCTGGTGGTCCAGTGGCTGAGACTCTGTGCTCCCAATGCAAGGGGCCTGGGTTCCGTCCCTGGTGAGGGAGCTAGATCCCACACGCTACAACTAAGAGTTTGCATGCTACCATTCAAAAGATATCACATTCTGCAACTAAGAGCCAGTGCAGCCAAATAAATAAAAATAAGTATTTTTTTTAAAAAAAGGAATCCAAATTACAAAAAAATGGAATGGTCACTGTTTGTATATAACATGACGCTACACATAGAAAACCCTAAAGAAACTACCAGAAAACTACTAGAGCTCATCAATAAATGTGATAAAGCTGCTAGATACCAAATTAATATATAGAAATCTATTGCATTTCTGTACACTAACAAGGAAATATCAGAAACAATTAAGGAAACAATTTCATTTACCATTGCATTAAAAAGAATAAAATACCTGAAATAAACCTACCTAAGAAGGCAAAAGATCTCTACTCTGAAAACTATAGGACACTAATGAAAGAAACTGAAGATGACACAAATAAATGGAAATATATATGTGTTCCTGAAATGGGAGAATCCATATTGTTAAAATGACCATACTACCCAATGGAATCTACAGATTCAATGCATTCCCTATTACATTACCAATGGCATTATCACAAAATTAGGACAAAATAATTCTCCAAGCCAGGCTTCAGCAATATGTGAACCGTGAACTTCCTGATGTTCAAGCTGGTTTTAGAAAACGCAGAAGAACCAGAGATCAAATTGCCAACATCCACTGGATCATGGAAAAAGCAAGAGAGTTCCAGAAAAACATCTATTTCTGCTTTATTGACTATGCCAAAGCCTTTGACTGTGTGGATCACAATAAATTGTGGAAAATTCTTCAAGAGATGGGAATACCAGACCACCTGACCTGCCTCTTGAGAAACCTATATGCAGGTCAGGAAGCAACAGTTAGAACTGGACATGGAACAACAGACTGGTTCCAAATAGGAAAAGGAGTATGTCAAGGCTGTATATTGTCACCCTGCTTATTTAACTTATATGCAGTGTACATCACGAGAAACGCTGGACTGGAAGAAGCACAAGCTGGAATCAAGATTGCTGAGAGAAATACCAATAACCTCAGATATGCAGATGACACCAACAGCAGAAAGTAAAGAGGAACTAAAAAGCCTCTTGGTGAAAGTGAAAGAGGAGGGTGGAAAAGTTTGCTTAAAGCTCAACCCTCAGAAAACAAAGATCATGGCATCTGGTCCCATCGTTCATGGAAATAGATGGGGAAACAGTGGAAACAGTGGCTGACTTTATTTTTTGGGCTCCAAAATCACTGCAGATGGTGATTGCAGCCATGAAATTAAAAGACGCTTACTCCTTGGAAAGAAAGTTATGACTAACCTAGATAGCATATCCAAAAGCAGAGACATTACTTTGCCAACAAAGGTCTGTCTAGTCAAGGCTATGGTTTTTCCAGTAGTCATGTATGGATGTGAGAGTTGGATGGTGAAGAAAGCTGAGTGCCAAAGAATTGATGCTTCTGAAGTGTGGTGTTGGAGAAGACTCTTGAGAGTCCCTTGGACTGCAAGAAGATCCAACCAGTCCATCCTAAAGGAGATCAGTCCTGGCTATTCATTGGAAGGACTGATGTTGAAGCTGAAATTCCAATACTTTGGCCACCTCATTCAAAGAGCTTACTCATTGGAAAAGACCCTAATGCTGGGAAGGAGGAGAAGGGGACAACAGGGGATGAGATCGTTGCATGACATCACTGACTCGATGGACATGGGTTTAGATAGACTCCAGGAGTTGGTGATGGACAGGGAGGCCTGGCGTGCTACGATTGATGGAGTTGCAAAGAGTCAGACACGACTGAGCGACTGAACTGAACTGAATTTTTAATTTGGATGAAAACACAATAGACCCTGAATAACCAAAATAATCCTGAGAGAGAACAGAGCTGTAGAAATCACACTCTATGCCTTCAGACAATATTACAAAGCTATCATAATCAAAACCGTCTGACACTGACACAGAAACGGACATATAGATCAACTGAACAGACAGAACAGACAGTCCAGCAGTAAACCAATACACTTATGGCCAATTAATCTAAGAAAAGTAGGTAAGAATACACAATGGAGAAAAGACAGCCTCTTCACTAAATGGTTCTGAGAAAAACTGGACAGCTACATGTAAAAGAATGAAATTAGAACATTCTCCAATACCATATACAAAAATAAACCCAAATTGATTAAAGACTTAAACGTAAGTCCGGATAAAACTTCTAAAGGAAAATATGGGCAGAAGACTCTGACATACACTGCAGCAAGATGTTTCTGGAACGGAAATAAACCGTATCTAATTAAGCCTAAAAGCTTTAGCACGACAAAGGAAAACATAAAACAACAACCTACAAAGTGGGAGAAAATACTTCAAAATGATGCTACAACAATGATTAGTTTTCAAAATATACCAACAGCTCATATAGCTTCACATAAAAAAAGAACACAGGACAGAACAAAGGACAGAACGGAAGTAGTTGGCTGCAGACCATCCCCCGCCAGGGACAGGCAGCCAGAGCCATAAGGGCTGGAAAGGGGCAGTCGCAGCCCCGGAGA
>SJYQ01000926.1:250762-263500 GCA_006410935.1 Redunca redunca | reverse complement strand
TTTTCCATGGGGATGGTCTTGATCCCTGTCTCCTGTACAATGTCACAAACCTCATTCTATAGTTCATCAAGTACTCTATCTATCAGATGTCAGCCCTTAAATCTATTTCTCACTTCCATTGTATAGTCATAAGGGATTTGATTTAGGTCATACCTGAATGGTCTAGCGGTTTTCCCTTTTTTCTTCAATTTAAGTCTGAATTTGGTAATAAGGAGTTCATGATCTGAGCCATAGTCAGTTCCTGGGCTTGTTTTTGTTGACTGTATAGAGCTTTTCCATCTTTGGCTGCAGAGAATATAATCAATCTGATTTCGGTGTTGACCATCTGGTGATGTCCATGTGTAGAGTCTTCTCTTGTGTTGTTGGAAGAGGGTGTTTGCTATGAGCAGTGCATTTTCTTGGCAAAACTCTATTAGCCTTTGCCCTGCTTCATTCCGTATTCCAAGGCCAAATTTGCCTGTTACTCCAGGTGTTTCTTGACTCCCTACTTTTGCATTCCAGTACCCTATAATGAAAAGGACATCTTTTGGGGGTGTTAGTTCTAAAAGGTCTTGTAGGTCTTCATAGAACCGTTCAACTTCAGCTTCTTCAGCGTTACTGGTTGGGGCATAGACTTGGATTACTGTGATATTGACTGGTTTGCTTGGAAACGAACAGAGATCATTCTGTCATTTTTGAGACTGCATCCAAGTACTGCATTTTGGACTCTTTTGTTGACCATGATGTCTACTCCATTTCTTCTAAGGGATTCCTGCCCACAGTAGTAGATATAATGGTCATCTGAGTTAAATTCACCCATTCCAGTCCATTTTAGTTCGCTGATTCCTAGAATGTCGACCTTCACTCTTGCCATCTCCTGTTTGACCACTTCCGATTTGCCTTGATTCATGGACCTGAAATTCCAGGTTCCTATGCAATATTGCTCTTTATAGCATTGGACCTTGCTTCTATCACCAGTCACATCCACAGCTGTGTATTAGTTTTGCTTTGGCTCCTTCTCTTCATTCTTTCTGGAGTTATTTCTCCACTGATCTCCAGTAGCATATTGGGCACCTAATGACCTGGGGAGTTCCTCTTTTGGTATCCTATCATTTTGCCTTTTCCTACTGTTCATGGGGTTCTCAAGGCAAGAACACTGAAGTAGTTTGCCATTTCCTTCTCCAGTGGACTACATTCTGTCAGACCTCTCCACCATGACCTGCCCATCTTGGGTTGCCCTGCGGGCAAGGCTTGGTTTCATTGAGTCAGACAAGGCTGTGGTCCTAGTGTGATTAGATTGACTAGTTTTCTGTGAGTATGGTTTTAGTGTGTCTGCCCTCTGATGCCCTCTTGCAACACCTACCATCTTACTTGGGTTTCTCTTACCTTGGGCATTGGGTATCTCTTCACGGTTGCTCCAGGAAAGCACAGCCGCTGCTCCTTACCTTGGATGAGGGATATCTCCTCCCACCACCCTTCCTGACCTTCAACATGGGGTGGCTCCTCTAGGCCCTCCTGTGCCAACACAGCCACCACTCCTTGGGCGTGGGGTTGCTCCTCTTGGCCGCTGCCCCTGGCCTCGGACGCCACCCCTGGCCTCGGACGTGGGGTAGCTCCTCTCAGCTGTTCCTGCACCATCGCAGCCTGCCACTGTAGGTCACTGCCCCTGACCTCAGACGTGGGGCCGCTGCCGCAGCCCACGCTTAGTGTGCCAGCCGCCGCTACCACCTGCAGATGCCAAAATGCATGGAACTATATCAAAGTTTTGAGGGAATATAAATTAGAAGTCAAACTAGCCTGGGAAAAATTCATAAAATTTCCGAAATATATTATATTATTTATACATACTATATATATGTATATACAAAAGCTTTTCTATTATGATTGTAGGCTTGAGAAAGAACAACAACAAAGAGACAGAGAAATAGGAAAACATTAACTAAATGGAATGGGAGCACTTGTCAGTTGATTTTTGACCTTGTGGCACTTTTGTTATGAAAATTTTATTATTTTTATGTGTTCAAATTTAATCAATATTTTCTTTCATTGGCTGTGGATTTTGATACAAAGTTAGAATCCTTTCCCTACACCCAGGTCAGAGGGGAACTCACTCACATTTTCTTCCAGTGTTAGAACAGTTTTATCTTTTACATTTAGATCCTTAATCCGTTTGCTGTTAATTCTTACCTGTAGATTTAGTTTTATATCCTTTCAAATAGCTAGCTAATTGTCCCACAACCATTTATTTAAAAGTTTATATTTACCCCATGTATTTATTTAAAATGTCATCTTTGTCATAAACTGTTTCTATATGTATAATTCTGGACTTTCTCATTTTTATTCCACTATGACCACAAATTTTAAAAGACTCTTAACATTGCCCAGACATGTGGCTACAGTTCTCTAGATTGCAGACTTCTTCACTTTCTGTCATCACTATTTTACTTTCTCATCTCTAGTCCAACCTCTAAGACCACTTCTTCTCAGATGATCGCTCTCTCTTATATTTCCCACTGATACAACAGATGTAATCAAATGACACACACCTAGTAGTCCCACCATAAAATCCAGGCATCTTTCTCCACCTGGAAGGCTCTGCCTTCCCTCCAGGAGCTATAGAGGTCTCTGCTCTTATCTTAGGCCAAACTTTCCATGTTGTATTTACACTGGAGCTCATCACATCTCTCCTTCTTAAGGTCTTGACTCCTGCAACTATCCCCTTTCTGGTAGCATTAATTTCTCCTCTTCTAGATCTTTCCTACTGGCATAAAAGCATGCCTTTTGATCACCCATTTTAAAAATCTGACAGAGGGAACAAACTCTCTAACCTCCTACCTCCTCTGGCTATCTGTAACACTACAGCTCATACAAAACCAAACCCACATCTATTTCCTTCAAGATTCTGTACATATTTTCTATATGGTATGACCTGAAAAAGATGGAGAGTCACTGATCTACTTGGATACCAAGAATAAGAACAAGTGCTAAAGTCTTCAGTGGATGAGAGGGATAGACCTGAAGATCTATAGATGATGCATGTATTGGTAACATATACTTCAACAGAGCAAGAGGATTTAAAGAACAGGGTGGAACAGTTATCTCAAAGCAGCAAAAAGGAATATAGATAACACTGCCACAGACTACAAGCACATGGGCTGTCCTTCCTTTCCAATGATTCAGGTGAGATACCACACTCAAACTCAGGAAGTCTAGAAATAGACACATAGAGGGACGAAATGAAAGGCAAAAGAAGTACAATTGTCTATACCCACGATAATCAGTTAAGGGATACACAAAACAGTTAGATGTAAACATGATATCAAACACAGTAAACTGAAGTGAGGAGATTACAAATGCAAGGTTGTTAAAATCCACTTTAAATTAAGAGATCAGCAACTTAAAATGATCACATATATGCCAAGCCCACAGCTAAAATCATATTCAATGGTGAAAAACTGAAAGCATTTCCTCGAAAATCAGAAGCCAAGGAGGCTCATTTTTGCCATTTTTATTCAAAATAGAATTGGAAGGCCTAGCCACAACCATCAGATAAGAAAAGGAAATAAAAGGAATCCAAACTGGAAAGCAAGACATGAAACTATCACTATTTGCAAACAACATGATGCTATACATAGAAAATCCTAAAGATGCCACCAGAAAAACACTAGAGCTCATCAATGCATTTGGCAAAGCTGCAAGATGCAAGATTAATATACAGAAATTTGTTGCATTTCTATACACTAATGAATATCAGAAAGAGAAATTAAGGAAACAATACCATTTACAATCACATCAAAAAGAATAAAATACCTAGGATTAAACCTACCTAAGAAGGTAAAAGACCTATATTTGGAAAACTATAAGACACTGATGAAAAAAACTGAAGAAAACACACACAAATGGAAATATATACCATGTTCATGGACTGGAAGAATTAATATTGCTAAAATGACCATATTATCCAAGAAATATACAGATTCAATGTAATCTCTACCAAAATACCAAGGGAATTTTTCACAGAACTAGAATAAATAATTTTAAAATTTATATGGAAACACAAAAGGTCCTGGGATAGCCAAAATAATCTTGAGAAAGAACAGAGCTGGATGAATCACTCATCCCTGATTTCAGCTACAGTAATCAAAACACTATGATACTGACACAAAACCAGACATGTCGATCAGTGGAACAAAACAGAGAGACCAGAAACAAATCCACACACTTATGGTCGATTAAGCTATGACAAAGGAGGCAGGAATGTATAATGGAGAAAAGACAGTCTCTTCAGTAAGTGGTACAGGAAAACTCACAGCTACATGTGAAAGAATTAAATGAGACCATGTCCTAATACCATATACAAAAATAAATTCAAAATGGATTAAAGGTTTAAATGTAAGACAGGAAACCATAAAACTTCTAGAAGAAAACAGGCCGAACATTCTGACATAAATCATAGCAATAGTTTTTTCAAATCTGTCTCTAAAACAAATAAAAGCAAAAATGACCAAGTGGGACCTAATTAAGATTTTGCACAGCAAAGGAAACTAGCAACAAAATGAAAAAAAAACTACTGAATGGGAGAAAATATTTGCAAATTATATGACCAATAAGGGATTAATATCCAAAATATATAAACAGCTCATACAACCCGGCATGAAGAATGCTAATAATCCAATTTAAAAAATGAGAGAAGACTTGAATAGACTTGAAGACCTCTTTTCCAAAGAGGACACACAGATACCAAATAGGCCTATGAAATGATAAGCGACACTGGGTCATAAGAAAAATGCAGGTGAGCCTAGAGCCTCTTATACAGAGTGACGTCAGAAAGAGAAAAATAAATACAGTATATTAATGCGTGTATATGGAATCTAGAAATATGGTATTGATGAACCTATTTGCAGGGAAGGAATCGAGACACAGATATAGAGAATGGACTCCTGGACACAGTGAGGAAAGGTAAGAGTGGGATGAACAGAGAAAGTAGCATTGACATATATACATGTATAAAATAGATAGCTAGTTAGGAGTCGCTATATAACACAGGGAGCCCAGCCTGGCACTCTGTAATGACCTAGAGGGCTAAAGTGGGATAGGGGAGGGGAGGGAGACTCAGGAGGGAGCTGATCTATGTATAATTATGGCTGATTTGCATTGTTGTATGGTAGAAACCAATGCATCATTGTAAAGCAACTTTCCTCCAATTAAAAAAAAAATTTAAAAACATAAAGTAAGTCTTGGGGGAAAAAAGAAACATACAAATTAAAAACCATGGTTTTCCCTTCACATCTGTTAGAATGGCTATTATCAAAAAGAACAAATAGTGAGGATGTGAAGAAAAGAGAACTTTAGTACAGTGTTGGTATGAAGTAAACTGGTGCAGCCATTGAGGAAAACATTATGGAGGTGTCTCAAAAGAAAACTACAATATGACTCATAAATTCCACTACTTGGGTATCTGAAAAAAAAAAAAAAAGAAACACTAATTGGAAAAGATACATACATGCCAATGTTCATAGTAGCATTGTCTACAATTGCCAAGATATGGAAGTGTCCATCAACTAATGGACATGTATAAAAATGTGATATAGACAAATATATATACACACAACTGGATACTACTTGGCCATAAAAAAGAATGAAATTTTGCCATTTGTAACAACATGGATGGACCTGGAGGGTATTATGCTTGTGAAATAAGTCAGATAGAAAAAGACAAACATTACGTGTCATCACTTACGTGTGGAATCTATTTAAAAAAGAAAAAGAATGCATATAACAAAACAGAAACAGATTCACAGAACAAACTAGCGGTTACCAATGTGGAGACAGAAACAGGGAGATGAGTAATAGGGGTAGAGAATTAAGAGGCACAAACTAGTATGCATAAAATAAGCTACAAAGATTTATTAGACAACACAGGGAATATAGCCAATCATTTAAAATAGCTATGAATGCCGCATAACTTTTAAAAAGTGTAAATCATGATATTGGCCACTTGAAACATATATAATATTGTATATCAGCTATACCTCAATCTTTAAATTTTATTTTTAAAAGTTCATTTATTTATTTTATTTCTGGTTGCGCTGGGTCTTCGTTGCTGCGCAGGCTTTTCTCTAGCTGCAGAGAACAAGGACTGCTCTCTCGAGTCGCAATGTCGTCTCTTGTTGTGGAGCACAGGTTCTGGGTGCCCAGGCTTCAGCAGTTTCAGCTCACGGGCTCTACAGGGTGCTCAGGCTCAGTGGCTGTGGCTTGTAGAAGAGAGTGGGCTCAACAGCTGTGGTGCAGGGGCTTAGGAGCTTCCTGGACCAGGGATCAAACCTGTGTTCCCTGCATTGGCAGGTGGATTCTTATAACCTGTACCACCAGGGAAGTTCCTATACCTCAATTTTTAACAAGTAAATGAAAAATAAAGTATCTCCAGTCACCACCTGCAAAAACAAAAAACCAAAAAACACCCACAAATTGCTAATACTGACCTACATCACCTTTGTAAGGTTTCTCCCCTCCAAAACTGTGGGATTACTATTCTTAAAGTCAGTGCCCAGCCACACTCTCTACTGTTTAAAGACTTTCCATACCTTGCCAATGTGCATCAAATAATGTCCAAATCATTTATGTATAGAATTCAAGGTTGTCTATAAGCTGGCCCCTATTATTGCAGCATTTTCCATAATTCCATTCACACTTCCTTCACTCCAGACCACTAGGCTGCTCATAGTTCCCTGTTCACATGATCCTCCTGGTTTCCAGCCTCTAGAGATCTTTGTCCATCACTAGAACATTGGGAGAGCCATCCATAATCATCTTACAAAATTCCACCCACCCTTCAGGTGCCTCTAGAAAATCTTTCTTATTTTACCAACTGAGTGTCATCGAACGCTTTTCCCTCTCCTGGACCCAGCATGCTCTGACATATCACCACTTTCACACAGGCTTTGTCTTTCCCATTAGATTTACACATACCTTAGAGGCAGAGATCATATTTGTTAATCTGGTGATCTGACATATAACTCGTGCTTTGGAAGATTTATGAATGAACCAATGGATATGACAGCATGTGTTCCTTATTCAGGGACAGTGAATGGGCTTTAAAAATAATAGTGTTTTCTGAAGATCTGAGAAAGTCTCCCTGAGCGTGTGATTAAAAAAGCACTGCTGTGACAATCCCTCAAGGCTCCTGCACAGCTTTGAGTACAGATGGGAGAGGGCAGAGGTCACAGGTTGGAGCTGCACATGGCCACCACACCAGTCCTTCCCAGGGCCATGGGGCCTAATTGGCTGTGTAGGAAGGCAAAGAGTATGTACTCAGTTCCTGGAGAATGGACAAAAATGGATTCTGTCCCCTGTGTCCCTGCTCAGCTTGAGGAAGATAGCCAGACATCCTCTCTGGAAATAAGCTTGGAGGAGTCCGGTCACAAGGCATTGGGTCTTGGTGGGGAAATGGCTAAGGGAGACTACTTTACTGACACAAATGAGGTTTCTTTCTCAGCCAAGGAGTCTGGCTCATTTGCTCAGGGACACTACCAAGAAAACAGGGAGGTAAAATTCTGAGTCTACATTTCTCCTATGGTTCAGGCAGTAAACCTGACTTTTCTTGTCACTGCATGGCCGGTGCCCCATGTGAACCAGTAAATTCTCTTAATTCTTCAGTCTGCTGCCCCCTCCCCAAACCCTACCTTGTGAGGCCATGAGCCCAGGGCAGTTAAGGTCCAAATGCCCACCATGGTCTGTGAGCCCTGGTCATGTGGTCAGTGCCCTCCCTAGGCCCACAGAGGACAGTCACCCAGCTAGCAGAGCAGCAAGGTCCTGAGCAAAGGGATTAAGAGCACCAGCTCCTAAGCCCGTCAGCCTGGGCTGGACTTCCAGCACCCCCTTTTACTAGCTATGTACTCTTGGCTTAGTTTTTCCATCTGTAAAATAGGAATAGTAAGTGCCAACCTCACAAGGACATCGTGAGGATGAAATGAGTGTGTATAAAGCTCCTAGAGCATTAGCTGGCATCTGATGAGTGTAATGGATTAACGATTGTTTTCACTCTTAGGGCTGCATCTTAGTATTTTCCCAAAATGAAATCTGCACATCTGTTTGGGTACTTCTTACAGTAGAGCTCAGTCTCCTTCCCCTGTCAACCCGAGTGGCTACTCTCTCAGTTCAGTGGGTTTAAATGTCTCCTGCCACCTCTCCCTCCTACTGCAGTCCAGGCCTTGCACAGAGCCTTGACTGTTCCCAGGTGATAACTTCCAGGCCACACCTTCCTCACCTCTGTGGGTCAACCCAGCCAGAACCTAGCACAGAGGTAGTGCTATGTGTGTCACTTATATAAATAGATAAATTAGTCCATTCTACTGCCTTCTCTGACACTCCCTCCAGGGCACCAGACATGAGGGTGTTGGTGAACCTACCAGACCGCAGATACCAGTATCTTTCATGCTTCTGCCAGGGAGAGTGAACATTTTTAAACTCCATCTTACATACAGTTTCAACTCTTTAGGCAAAGATGTCCATAATGAAGGAGCTCCTGGCTTGCGTCAGAAGAACACTTCCAAGTAATGATGGGGGAAAAAAAGGCCTGGAGAAAGAAGTGGCAGCTACTCTTTGCTCATTAGAAAACTGGTATCAAAGCACGAGTTGTAGCTGGAGCAAAACCCAGAAGGAACAGGCCAGCACTGCCCCTGAACAATAGTTACAAGTAAGTAGCAGACCCTCTGATAGAAGCTTCATGTTGACAGTGTTGCAAACGCTGCCCTGAAATGACAACAGCTGCTGTTAAAATACAGCAGCCAAGTGACAGGGAAACTGAAATTCCAACACCATCCGACTCCAAAAACTAAGCTTATCCAGAAATCTGCCGCTTTACCTGTTCTCTTAAAAACTGTCTCCAGGGACTTCCTTGGTGGTCCAGCAGTTAAGAATCCACCTGACAATGCAGGGGACAGGCGTTCGATCCCTGGTCAGGGAATTAGGATCCCATGGCTCAGATGGTAAAGAATCTACCTGCAATACAGGAGACCCAGGTTCAATTCCTGGGTCAGGAAGATCCCCTGGAAAAGGTAACGGCTACCCACTCCAGTATTCTTGCCTGAAGAATCCCACGGACAGAGGAGCCTGGCAGGCAGAGTCAGACACAACTGCATGCATGCCAAGGAGCAACTAAGCCCAGGCACCAGCACTAGGGATTTCGTGTGCACCGATGACAGATCCCACACGATCCAACGAAGATCCCGTGGGCTCAAATAAGACCTGATGCAGCCAAACAAATAAAGTCAAAAGAAACTAACAACAACAACAACTGTCTCCAGTGCTGATTATTTGTTCTCTGGACCAGATGATATTCAGGCCACCAAACCACCTCAGACCAGGCTTAAATAGGAAGTCTGCAGTTGGAAGTCTGGACAAAGCTCCTCTGTGCCAGGCTACATTTTAAATAGTTAACACTGAGGTTTTTCTTCCTTTGTTCTCTTTCTTGAAGTAAATATGGACTATGTATATCTGACTGGCATTCCCCACTTATGCCTCTTAAGTATTCCATATGTGTGTGTGTATATATTTATATCCCTTGTCCATTGAAACTTTAAACACATTCTTTCTCCCAAGAGCTTCAGAGTGCAAATAAAGTGAGCAAGGACCATTTGGTGGGATCTTTCAGGATCCTGCACATGGATGCAGTTCAGATCAAAAGTGCCCTCCCACTTTTGTCCCCATACAGGTATGCCCTACCACATTCCCTTATGGCATCTGCACAGCACTTTTCACACCTGAAATGACTGTGCTTGTTTACTGTCTATTGGGAAGATAAACTTTACCAGAGGAGGGACACTACCCACAGCTGTATCCCCAACAGAGCTAGGCATGTACTAACAGTTAGATTTTATGAATCAGTGAGGAAGTTTGTTTTAGTAAAGAGGAAGAGAAGAAAAAAGACAACAGTTGTTGGAAATTATAGATTATTTCTACCAAAAATAATAATCAAACATAAGGTTTCTGGTTCTCTTCTGATCAATGGCACAAGAGACATTGCAAATTTACTTAAATGGATCCCTTTAAAACTATGTTCGTGGAAGCAACCCAAGTGGTGAATGAATGGATAAACAAAATGTGGTGCATTCATACAATGGAATATTATTCCACATGCTAAAACATGATGAAATTTGCAAACAATATGCTAAGTGAGCCAGATACAAAAAGGCAAATATTGTATGACTTCATTTACATGGAATTGGGTACTGTTACAGCAGTCAAATTTATAGTTATAGAAAGTCGACCAGGGGCTAAGGAAAGGGGAGAAGGAGTTTTCTTTAATGGAGTTTCTGTTTAGGAAAATCAAAGTTCTGGAAACAGACAGTCGTGATGATTGCACAACACTGTGAGTGCTGGATTCACATGTTAATATAACATGTTAATTATAAATTCACAAATTTATAATTTTCAATTCCATGTTAATAGCATGGAATTGCACAGTTAAAATGGTTAAAATGGTAAACTTTATGTTATATATATTTTACCATAATAAAAAAAACTGTGATGGGCAACCCAACAATAAACTAAGAACTTAGACTTGATGAAAAGCACTAAAGGCATGTTATCACTAAGAGGGCAGCATAAGTCATTCCTGACTTCACTCCACCCTCACAAGAAGAACAACTAATAATTCCATAAATGAGCTAAATGAATTCAACCTAATCCTCTTCTATCGGACTTTTTTGGTCCCCCCTCCCATTTCTAACCACTAAGAACAGTTGTACACCAAATCTTTTTACATGTCATAATTATTTCCTTGGTAATTATAGGGAGCAGAATCAAGGAATATGAACATCTTAAAAACTATTGCTACAAATGTCCTGTGTTCCATCCCTGGGTCAGGAAGACCTGCTGGAGAAGAGAATGGCAACCCATTCCAGTATTTTTGCCTGGAGAATTCCATGGACAGAGGAGTCTGGTGGGCTACAGTCCATGGGTCACAAAAAGTCAGACACAACTGAGCAACTAACACCTTCACTTTCACAAATGTCCCAATGGACATTCCTACCAGCAGGGCCTGCCTGAGAGTCCACTATCCCTGCCTGTGCAACCACACACCACAGAAGCCTTTGAGGTTTGAGTTTTTCAGGGTGTTGCAACTATTTCAGTTTCCATTGATTGCCTATTTGTAAAGTACCTTGTCTAACTCAGTGAAACTAAGCCATGCCCGTGGGGCCACCCAAGACAGGCGGGTCATGGTGGAGACAGCTGACAGAATATGGTCCACTGGAGAAGGAAATGGCAAACCACTTCAGTATTCTCGCCTTGAGAACCCCCTGAACAGTAGGAAAAGGCAAAATGATAGGATACTGAAAGAGGAACTCCCCAGGTCAGTAGGTGCCCAATATGCTACTGGAGATCAGTGGAGAAATAACTCCAGAAAGAATGAAGAGAAGGAGCCAAAGCAAAAACAATACCCAGTTGTGGATGTGACTGGTGATAGAAGCAAGGTCTGATGCTGTAAAGAGCAATATTGCACAGGAACCTGGAATGTCAGGTCCATGAATCAAGGCAAATCGGAAGTGGTCAAACAGGAGAGAGCAAGCGTGAACGTTGACATTCTAGGAATCAGTGAACTAAAATGGACTGGAATGGGTGAATTTAACTCAGATGACCACTATATCTACTACTGTGGGCAGGAATCCCTTAGAAGAAATGGAGTAGACATCATGGTCAACAAAAGAGTCCGAAATGCAATACTTGGATGCAGTCTCAAAAATGACAGAATGATCTCTGTTCCTTTCCAAGGCAAACCAGTCACTATCACAGTAATCCAAGTCTATGCCCCAACCAGTAATGCTGAAGAAGCTGAAGTTGGACGGTTCTATGAAGACCTACAAGACCTTTTAGAACTAACACCCGCAAAAGATGTCCTTTTCATTATAGAGGAATGGAATGCAAAAGTAGGAAGTCAGGAAACACCTGGAGTAACACGCAAATTTAGCCTTGGAATACGGAATGAAGCAGGGCAAAGGCTAATAGAGTTTTGCCAAGAAAATGCACTGGTCATAGCAAACACCCTCTTCCAACAACACAAGAGAAGACACTACACATGGACATCACCCGATGGTCAACACCGAAATCAGATTGATTACATTCTTTGCAGCCAAAGGTGCAGAAGCTCTATACAGTCAGCAAAAACAAGATCAATGAGCTGACTGTGGCTCAGATCATGAACTCATTGCCAAATTCAGACTAAAATTGAAGAAAGTAGAGAAAACCACTAGACCATTCAGGTATGACCTAAATAAAATCCCTTATACAGTGGAAGTGAGAAATAGATTTAAGGGACTAGATCTGATAGACAGAGTGCCTGATCAACTATGGACGGAAGTTCGTGACATTGTACAGGAAACAGGGATCAAGACCATCCCATGGAAAAGAAATGCAAAAAAGCAAAATGGCTGTCTGGGGAGGCCTTACAAATAGCTGTGAAAAGAAGAGAAGCAAAAAGCAAAGGAGAAAAGGAAAGATATAAGCATCTGAATGCAGAGTTCCTAAGAATAGCAAGAAGAGATAAGAAAGCTTTCCTCAGCGATCAATGCAAAGAAAAGAGGAAAAGGACAGAATGGGAAAGACTAGAGATCTCTTCAAGAAAATTAGAGATATCAAGGGAATATTTCATGCAAAGATGGGCTCAATAAAGGACAAAAATGGTATGGACCTAACAGAAGCAGAAGATATTAAGAAGAGGTGGCAAGAATACACAGAAGAACTGTACAAAAAAGATCTTCA
>SJYQ01000926.1:215718-246339 GCA_006410935.1 Redunca redunca | reverse complement strand
TTTTCATTCCAATCCCAAAGAAAGGCAATGCCAAAGAATGCTCAAACTACCACACAATTGCAGTCATCTCACACACTAGTAAAGAAATGCTCAAAATTCTCCAAGCCAGGCTTCAGCCATACGTGAACCGTGAACTTCCAGATGTTCAAGCTGGTTTTAGAAAAGGTAGAGGAACCAGAGATGAAATCACCAACATCTGCTGGATCATGGAAAAAGCAAGAGAGTTCTAGAAAAACATCTATTTCTGCTTTATTGACTATGCCAAAGCCTTTGACTGTGTGGATCACAGTAAACTGTGGAAAATTCTGAAAGAGATGGGAATACCAGACCACCTGACCTGCCTCTTGAGAAACCTATATGCAGGCCAGGAAACAATAGTTAGAACTGGACATGGAACAACAGACTGGTTCCAAATAGGAAAAGGAGTACGTCAATGCTGTATATTGTCACCCTGCTTATTTAACTTCTATGCAGAGTACATCATGAGAAACACTGGACTGGAAGAAGCACAAGCTGGAATCAAGATTGCCAGGAGAAATATCAGTAACCTCAGATATGCAGATGACACCACCCTTATGGCAGAAAATGAAGAGGAGCTAAAAAGCCTCTTGATGAAAGTGAAAGAGGAGAGTGAAAAAGTTGGCTTAAAGCTCAACATTCAAAAACCGAAGATCATCGCATCCAGTTCTGTCACTTCATGGGAAATAGATGGAGAAACAGTGTAAACAGTGTCAGACTTTGTTTTTTGGGGCTCCAAAATCACTGCAGATGGTGACTGCAGCCATGAAATTAAAAGATGCTTACTCCTTGGAAGGAAAGTTATGACCAATCTAGATAGCATATTGAAAAGCAGAGATATTACTTTGCCAACAAAGGTCCGTCTAGTCAGGACTATAGTTTTTCCAGTGGTCATGTATGGATGTGAGAGTTGGACTGTGAAGCAATTGATGCTTTTGAACTGTGGTGTTGGAGAAGACTCTTGAGAGTCCCTTGGACTGCAAAGAGATCCAACCAGTCCATTCTAAAGATCAGCCCTGGGTGTTCTTTGGAAGGAATGATGCTAAAGCTGAAACTCCAGTACTTTGGCCATCTCATGTGGAGAGTTGACTCATTGGAGAAGACTCTGATGCTGGGAGGGATTGGGGGCAGGAGGAAAAGGGGACAACAGAGGATGAGATGGCTGGATGGCATCACCGACTCAATGGATGTGAGTTTGAGTGAACTCCGGGAGATGGTGATGGACAGGGAGGCCTGGCGTGCTGCGATTCATGGGGTCGCAAAGAGTCAGACATGACTGAGCGACTGAACTGAACTGAAACTATGGTGGAAGTAATGAAGACAATGGCCACCTCCTTCAAATGGTCCCATGCATGCACTGCTACACTCAGTGCCCCCATCCCTGCAGCAGGCCATTGCCAACCCATGCCTCTGCCAGAGACTCCTGGACACTCATGGGCCAGTCTGGGTCAGTCTTTTGTGGGGTCACTGTTCCTTTCTCCTGGGTCCTGGTGCACACAAAATTCTGTTTGTGCCCACCAAGAGTTTGCTTCCTAGTCCTGTGTAAGTTCTGGCAGCTCTGTAGCAGAGTTAATGGTGACCTCCTCCAAGAGGGCTTATGCCATACCCAAGTCTGCTGCACCCAGAGACCCTGCAGCAATCCACTGCTGACCCATACCTCCACAGGAGACACTCAAACACAGTTCTGTTCCAGAAAGGGAAAGGAGTATGTCAAGGCTGTATATTGTCACCCTGCTTATTTAACTTCTATGCAGAGTACATCATGAGAAACGCTGGGCTGGATTAAGTACAAGCTGGAATCATGATTTCTGGGAGAAATAACAATAACTTCAGATATGCAGATGACACCACCCTTATGGCAGAAAGTGAAGAAGAACTAAAGAATCTCTTGGTTGAAGTGAAACAGGAGAGTGGAAGAAGTTGGCTTAAAACTCAACATTCAGAAAACTAAGATCATGGCATCTGGTCCCATCACTTCATGGCAAATAGATGGGGAAGCAGTGGAAACAGTGTCAGACTTTATTTTTGGGGGCTCCAAAATCAGTGCAGAAGGTGACTGCAGCCATGAAATTAAAAGACACTTGCTCCTTGGAAGAAAAGCTATGACCAACCTAGACAGCATATTAAAAAGCAGAGACATTACTTTGCCAACCAAGGTCCATCTAGTCAAAGCTATGGTTTTCCCAGTAGTCATGTATGAATGGAGACCTGGACTATAAAGAAAGCTGAGCACTGAAAAACTGATGCTTTTGAGCTGTGGTGTTGGAGAAAACTGTTGAGAGTCCCTTGGAGTGAAAGGAGATCCAACCAGTCCATCCTGAAGAAAATCAGTCCTGAATATTCATTGGAAGGACTGATGATGACGCTGTAGCTCCAATGCTTTGGCCACCTGATGCGAAGAACTGACTCATTTGAAAAGACCCTGATGCTGGGAAAGATTGAAGGCAGGAGGAGAAGGGGACAACAGAGGATGAGATGGCTGGATGGCATCATTGATTCAATGGACATGAATTTGACTAAACTCTGAGAGTTGGAGTTGGACAGGGAAGCCTGGCATGCTGCAGTCCATGAGGTCGCAAAGATTCAGACAGGACTGAGCAACTGAACTGAACTGAGTGTTTCATGTTAATGTTCATTAGCAGACAAATGATGTCATTTATTGAGCACTTACTATTTATTAGGCATTTAATGAACACCACCTCACTTTATCTGCATAATAGCTATACACAGTTGATATTGTAGTTTGTAAATATTTGGACATGATAGGTAATGTAACTGACAGAGAAACTAAAATCATTAAGTAGTTTCCCAAAGTCTTTTATTTTTTAGAGAGAGCATCAAGGTGATCAGATTACTACAGGACCACACCTATGCAATAGGTCCAAAGCCTCACTTTACTCCATGACAACTCTCCAAATGGCAACCCACTCCAATGTTCTTGCCTGGAGAATCCTAGGGACGGGGGAGCCTGGTGGGCTGCCGTCTCTGGGGTTGCACAGAGTCAGATACGACTGAAGCTACTTAGCAGCAAAGGTAAATTAAAAATAAAATCCAACCTGACTGTATCTTTCAACTTGTGTTTAGATAATGTCATTTAATTATTGATATGGTTGGATTTACATTTACCATGTTGTTCTTTTCCTATTGTTCCTTCTATTTCTGGTTCTCTTATTAACTTTTTAATTACTTCTCTTGGATTACTATTATTATTATCATTATTATTTTAGCATTCCACTTTATCAGCCTTTTCACTATTTTCATTGTATTATTTTTTAGTAGTTGCTCTAAATATTCAAAATTCATATGTACCCATTCATAGTATAGAGTCAATATTTTAGCACGTCAAGTAAAATGAAAAAATACTAGATCCATATAGGTCTCTTTATGTTTTAATTGTGTATATATCACCTCTGCATACATTGAAAATCCTATCAAATAATGTTACAATTTCCACTTTCAACTTGATCATGGCATCTGGTCCTATCGCTTCATGGGAAACAGAAAGGTAGTAGTAGTGGCAGATTTTATTCTCTTGAGCTCCAGAATCAGTGTAGACAGTGACTGCGGCCATGAAATTTCCTTCCTCCTTGGAAGGAAAGCTATGACAAACCTAGACAGCTGATTCAAAAATAGAGACACTATTGTTCTGACAAAAGTCTGTAGAGTCAAATCCATGGCTTTTCTAGTAGTCATGTATGGATGTGAGAGTTGGACCATAAAGAAGGCTGAGCACCGAAGAATTGGTGCTTTAGAAATGTGGTGCTGGAGAAGACTCCTGAGGGTCCCTCGGACAGCAAGGAGATCCAACCAGTCCATTCTGAAGGAGATCAACCCTGAATATTCACTGGAAGTCTTGATGCTGAAGCTGAAGCTCCACACTTTGGCCATCTGATGCGAAGAGCTGACTCACTGGAAATGATCTTGATGCTAGGAAAGATTGAAGGCAAAAGGAAAAGGGGGCAGCATCACCCACTCAGTTGACATGAATCTGAGCAAAGTCTGAGAGACAGTGGAGGACAAGGGAGCCCGGTGTGCTGCAGTTCATGGGGTCACAAAGAGCAGGGCATGACTTAGCGGCTGAACACAACGAGGACAACTGTCAGTACTTTAAAGAACTTATGAAGAGAAAAATATTCTTTTATTTTTAAAACGTATCTTGAGATATCTTTTTCCAGATTTACTTCCTTTAACAGTTCTTTATAGTAGGTCTGCTGGTTATGAATTCTCTGAGTTTTCTGTCATCTGAGAATATCTTTGTTTCATATTCATTTATAAAGAATATTTTTGTGGAAAATTATGGGTTGACAGTTTTACCTTTTAGTGCTTTAAAATGCTGTTCCAGTGTCTTCTGGCCTCCATGGCTTCTGATGAGAAATCCATCATATATTTTAAATAATTGGTCTTCCTATATATAATATTCTAGTATAGCTACTTTCGGTATCTTTTCTTTATTTCTGATTTTCAGTAATTTCATTGCTTTGTGTCTAGTCATGATTTTCTATGAGTTTGTCTTCTTTAGGACTTTCTGAGGACTGTAGAGGAAGTTTGACTTCTGTAGGGCTTCCTGCCTTCTGTAAATCTATGTCTTTCACCAAATTTGGGGAGTTTTCAGTTACTTTCTCTTCAAACACACTTTCTCCTCTCCTCATGACCTTTTCATATTGTCTCACAAGTCTGTGATGCTCTGTTCTTTTGTTTTTTTCAATTTTCTTTCTGTGTCTCAGATTGAGAAATTTCTATTGATCGACCTTCAAGTTCTATCAAGATCATCCATTGTGAATTTTTTTTTAATTCAGAATTTTTAGTTTTCAGTTCTATACTTTTTATTTGGTTCTTTTTTTTATAGTATTTACTTCTCTTCTGGGAACTTGCTTTACGTCTTTTACAAGTACATTTACTTTTACCTCATGGAAGTTAATTCTAATAATTGCTTTGAAGACTTTAAAGCCTCTGACTGATAATTGCAATATCTGGATCATCTGTAGGTTACGGTCTGATGATATTAGGTCTTTTCCCTTGAGATTAGGTCGCATTTTCCTGCTTCTTTGTCTCTCGAGTAACTTTGGATTGAATCTTGGATAGTATAAATGCTATATTGTGCATACTCTATAATGATTAATGGAGAAGGCAATGGCAACCCACTCCAGTACTCTTGCCCGGAAAATCCCATGGACGGAAGAGCCTGGTAAGCTGCAGTCCATGGGATTGCTAAGAGTCCGACAGGACTGATCAACTTCCCTTTCACTTTTCACTTTCATGCATTGGAGAAGGCAATGGCAACCCACTCCAGTGTTCTTGCCTGGAGAATCCCAGGGATGGGGGAGCCTAGTGGGCTGCCGTCTATGGGGTCACAGAGTTGGACACGACTGAAGTGACTTAGCAGCAGCAGCAGCAGCTATAATGATTAAAACTCTCTAGAGAGGGTTGATTTATTTTTATTTGTTCTATTTTAGCTTAGATCAGTTAGGCTCAGATTGTAAGTTTTGTCTTACCTTCCCTGCATGGTGATTCATATTTCATCTTTTTCTCAAAACTCTTGTTATAGAGTCCCAGGTATGTGCAGTTTGGAGTGTCCTGGGACGTGTGTGTGTTCATACACAGAATTATAAGATTTTCTTCTCTAGCACTTTCCTCTCCAATTTTCCCTTCACATTCTCCAGTTCCAGGAAAGTGGTGTTTCAGGGTTTAGCTTCACACGCCACCAGTGGGATACAACTCCATGTGTGGGGGCACGCTCAGGGCAAAGCTGAGAGAGGAAAGGGAAAGACAATATTCGTCTTATCTTCAGATGGTTTTCATCTCATAGTGTTAATTTATCTTTGCAATCTGCTTCTTGTGATTTACTTTAGGGTCGTCAGAGAGCTGCTTTTCCTACTTGGTTCACAGGTTTTAGCTATACCCAGTGAGAGAGAAAGAGACTTTCTCAGGCTTGCTGCATTTTGGAATGTCCCTACAATAAAGGTAGGGTTTGAACCAAAGATTATTTGATCATAAAGCTTTCATTTTTTCACATATCACAAGTCTATGCTTTTAGAATACATGACTACCAAATTAGCCAGAAAATTATCCATGAAGCTTCTATTGCTTTCTTTACTTTTGTACACAGTGTTTCTGATGGTGTTAAGAAGGCAGAACCAACAGAGGCCAGCAATTAGTTTATCTTTACAATAGAAATTAATTGCACAATGATTTGCTCACTTACTAAACAATTGGCTTCTCATGGATGACACCACCACTCTCCCACCCCTCACCCAAGCAGCACACAACTGTCCTGAGAATCCTTGATTTGTTTGTGTTTTATGGCTATGATCAGAGGCCAGGAAGAACCTGAGGCGGGGGTGGGGGGGGGGGAAGGAGTGGAGTAATTGCAGAACCAAGTGCAAACAAACCCTTCCTTTCATATTTCATTCTGTAAAAGAAGCACAAGAAATGCAAACAAGTGAAGTAAATTCCCCCAAGGGAAATGGGTTTAATTATAGAAAAATCCTGCCAAAAAATCTGAAAAGTAACTAGTACAAGTACTTTGAGTCTCAGACACACATACACACACACAAGGGACTGCAGAAGACAGATGAACAAGCAAGAAAAAGGAGAGAGGGTCCTGTATATTTATAATTCATAGTTTCAGGGGCAGTGCTCCATTTTGAGTATGAACATGTACTTTTGTGTGTTTGTATTTTTTTTCTCTTAAAATTTCTATACAGAATAGTTCTGAACTGCACATATTTTACTGTTTCAATTAGCAAAGATTACTATTTGTTTTTCTTTCTTTCTAAGCACTGAGGCAGTAATTACACCCGTGATGAGAGAGTTTTGCAGGCCACTTTCTCATTTTGTAGGCAGTCCCTGAACAAAATACAATAATAAACCATTATGAAATAAAGTTGGCTCATTGGAAAAGACTGGCCTCTCCTAACAGGCCATTAAAGGTGGATTGTGGAAGAGGATCAGCAAGCAGCCATCATAAATGTATCATCAGGCAAATTAGCCAAACAATTACTACTCAATGGTGGGAGAAAGTCCTTTCTGACAACTTCCCTAACACCACCATAATTGGAGAAATATCAGCTGCTGCACAGCTGTGCAGCTTGTTAGCTGAATGGGCACTCAGCCCTGCTACGTGGGACCAGGTGTATTCTGTAGAGGGGTTTTCCATGAGGTTCAGAGGCACTGATGGGGTGTGAACATTTGTGGTAGATATGTGTCCCTTACTTTCATGGCTCTCTGAAGTTTGTGACAGAAACATGGAAGAGGGTGTGGTTAGGAGTATTTCCTCCAAGACTATGGTTACAGAAGATTCAGAAGCCAGCTTCTATGGTTTTGAGATCTGAATAAGATGAGGAACATTTTCACCACTAGGGCTTATCTTTCAGGAGTGAGATGTGGGCATGCATTTTTTAAAACTTGCAGATAAATAATAAACTTCATCTTTCTTCACAGTTTATAAAACACTTTCACAAGCATCATTTCATCTGATCTTCACCACAATTTTGGGGGTGGATGATTATTATTCTCATTTTACACCCTGATGAGCTGAAGCTCTCAGAGGAATAAGAACCTCACCAAAGATTAAACAGTGAGTAAAATGAAACAGTCAGGGATTTTGACTCTGCTCTTCTCATAATTAAAAACATACCTCTTAGCGTTGTCCCATCCACTGCTCAGCTTGTCTTGCAGGACCTGTGTGGGTCCTGTGTCCTTCACAAGCTGCCGGCTCCAGCCAATAAGGGATTGAATTGATCACCCTTCTCCTCCTGCAGACACCTGGGACCTACCCTGGTCCTCGTGTTTGCATGTAGCAAATTCTTGGTGAATCTAGGTTGATTGTGGTTTGGTAGGGAGAATGGAAATCAGGGGCCACCAACCTCTGGTGCAGTGCCTGGTAACAATATATGGTGGGTGCTCCACGTTTGAGGAAAGAATGAATAAACATACTGAGCAGCAGCCATGTGGGGCAAGTATGAAATGTGGCGTGAGGGAGGGAGGGGAAATAAGAATAAAGGTTGGCACTGGCAAGGGGTCTGTGGAACATGGACAGAATGAAGCTCTGGGAGGGAGGAGCAGAAGCACATGATGAGGTCAAGCTTCAGGCCCTGCACCTTGGCCACAGTGGGAAAACTGAGTAATGAATGATTCCTCTGACAAAAGGAGGTTGTTGGAGGACAGCCCCTCCAGGCCCTGGTGTGACCACCTCCAGACAAGGTGGAGCTCCTTGACTTTCAAGCCTAGAGGTCTTTGAAGTGATCTCAGATCAGCTCCTCTTCCATCCACTTCCTCTGTCCCCTATATCTTGATTATCTTGAGTGCTCACCTTGTCTGTAGGCATAGCAACAGATTCAAAAGCAAATGCCATCCCCAAACATATGGGCCACGCAGACACTATGAGAAGGCTTCTGGGATTCAGCTCATCCTTTCCTGTCTCTGTGGGGAGAAGTCAGCCTTCTCCATGTACACAAGTGATGCCTTAAATCCCTGAGCCACCTGAGCTTGGTAATTCTACTGGGAGTAAGACATTCAGAGGCCAAGAAATCCTTTCAACAGCTGCTTGAGCAGAGTTCTCATAAAAAAGAGAAATCGTGGACTTAGCTACACATTATCAAACCAATGAGCACTGATTATAAATTACTAATTTAATCAGGTTACCTTCAATATCACAGTAATCCGAGTCTTTGCCCCACCACTAATGCCAAAGAAGCTGAAGCTGAATGGTTCTGTGAAGACCTACAAGACCTTCTAGAACTAACACCAAAAATAGGTGTCATGTCATCATAGGGGACTGGAATGCAAAAGTAGGAAGTCAAGAGATACCTGGAGTAACAGTTAAGTTTGGCCTTAGAGTACAAAATGAATCAGGGCAAAAGCTAACAGAATTTTGCCAAGAGAACACACTGGTCATAGCAAACACCCTCTTCCAACAACACAAGAGATGACTGACTCTACCCATGGACATCACCATATGGTCAATACCAAAGTCAGATTGATTACATTCTTTGTAACAGAAGATGGAGAAGCTCTACACAGTCAGCAAAAACAAGACCGGGTGCTGATGGTGGCTCAGATCATAAACTCCTTATTGCAAAACTCACACTTAAATTGAAGAATGTAGGGAAAACCACTAAGCCATTTACATATGACCTAAATCATAATCCTTTATGATTATACAGTAGAAGTGACAAATAGATTCAAGGATTAGATCTGATAGACAGAGTGCCTGAAGAATTATGGATGGAGGTTCATGACATTGTACAGGAGGTGGTGATCAAAACCCTCCCCAAGAAAAAGAAATGCAAAATGGCAAAATGGTTGTCTGAGGAGTCCTTTCAAATAACTGAGAAAAGAAGAGAAGTAAAAGGCAAAGGAGAAAAGGAAAGATATACCCATTTGAATGCAGAGTTCCAAAGAATAGCAATGAGAGATAAAAAAGCCTTTTTAAGTGAACAATGCCAAGAAGCAGAGGAAAACAATAGAATGATAAAGATGAGAAATCTCTTCAAGAAAATGAGAGATACCAAAGGAATACTTCATGCAAAAATAGGCACAATAAAGGGCAGAAATGGTATGGACCTAACAAGCAGAAGTTATTAAGAGGTGGCAAGAATACTCAGAAGAACTATACAAAAAAATCTTAATGACCCAGATAACCATGATGGTGTGATTATTCACCTAGAGCCAGACATCCTGGAGTGTGAAGTCAAGTGGGCCTTAGGAAGCATCACAGTGAACAAAGCTAGTGGGGGTGATGGAATTCCAGTTGAGCTATTTCAAATCCTAAAAGATGATGCTGTGAAAGTGCTGCACTCAATATGCCAGCAATTTTGGAAAACTCAAAACTCAGCAGTGGCTACAGGACTGGAAAAGGTCAGTTTTCATTCCATTCCCAAAGAAAGGCAATGCCAAAGAACATTCAACCTACTGCATAATTGCACTCACCTCACACACTAGCAAAGTAATGCTTAAAATTCTTCAAGCTAGGCTTCAACAATACGTGAACTGAAAATTTCCAGATGCTCAAGCTGGATTTAGACAAGGCAGAGGAACCAGAGATCAAATTTCCAACATCCACTGGATCAGAGAAAAAGCAAGAGAGTTCCAGAAAAAAATCTACTTCTGCTTTATTAATTACACCAAAGCATAGTGTATACCATGCGGATCACAACAAACTGTGGGAAATTCAAGAGATGGGAATACCAGACCACCTTACCTGCCTCCTGAGAAATCTGTATGTGGGTCAAGAAGCAACAGTTAGAACTGGACATGGAACAACAGACTGGTTCCAATTTGGGAAAGGAGTATGTCAAGGCTGTATATTGTCACCCTGCTTATTTAACTTAAATGCAGAGTACATCATGCAAAATGTTGGGCTGGAAGAAGCACAAGCTGGAATCAAGATGGTCGGGAGAAATATCAATAACCTCAGATATACAGATGACACCACCTTAATGGCAGAAAGAAAAGAGGAATTAAAGAGTTTCTTGATGAAGGTGAAAGAGAAGAGTGAAAAAACTGGCTTGAAACTCAACGTTCAAAAAACGAAGATCACAGCAACTGGTAACATCACTTCATGACAAATAGATGGGGAAACAATGGAAACAGTGACAGACTATTTTCTTGGGCTTCAAAAGCACTGTGGATGTTGACTGCAGTCATGAAATTAAAAGACACTTGCTCTTGGAAGAAAAGCAATGACAAACTTAGACAGTGTGTTAAAAAGTAGAGACATTACTTTGCTGACAAAAGTCAGTATAGTCAAAGCTATGGTTTCTCCAGTAGTTATGTACAGATATGAGAGCTGGACAATAAAAAAAAGCTGTCTGCCAAAGAACTGATGCCTTTGAACTGTGGTGCTGGAGAAGACCCTTGAGAGTCCCTTGGACAGCAAGGAGATCAAATCAGTCAATTGTAAAGGAAATCAACTCTGAATATTCACTGGAAGAACTGATGCTGAAGCTCCAAAACTTTGGCCACCTGATGCAAAGAGCTGACTCACTGGAAAAGACCCTGATGTTGGGGAAAATTGAAGGCAGGAGGAGAAGAAGACAATAGAGAATGAGATTGTTGGATGGCATCATCAACTCGATGGACATGAGTTTGAGCAAACTCCAAGAGACTGTATAGGACAGGGAAGCCTGGCATGCTACAGTCCATGGGGTCACAGAATCAGACACGACTGAACAACTGAACAAAACAGAACCACTTGGGACTTTAGACTGTGAGTCCATGATCCAGGGCCATTAATTGAACCATGACCCTTTGTTCCTCAGCCCCTATAACCCTCCCACCTACTGTCTTATGCCATCCCTTCCACCTCTGTGTTCTACTCCTGACCTCTTTCACATTCTTCCCACTGTTCTCTCTGGAATTATCACTCAGTCCTAACTCTCTACATTTCTGGACTCCTCCTTCTATCCATAGGCCTTAACCAAAACTTGGGTCTTCCCTAAGGATGCAGCCTCCTTTCTGTTGCATGGACCACAGAGTAAGTGCTGGCATTTCCTGAGCTGCCATTTGCAGATTTAATTTGCAAATGGGGAAAGTTTGTTTTTTGTGGCTTCAGTTGTAGGACTAAATTACCTTTTATTTCTTCCAGTTGTCTTCATCTACAGAATTTACCAGGATTCCTTGATGGCTCAGTAGTAAAGAATCTGCCTGCCAGAGAAGGAGACTTGGGTTCCATCCATGGGTTGGGAAGATCCCCTGGAGAAGGGACTGGCCACCCACTCCAGTATTCCTGCTGGAAAATTCCATGGAGAATGGAGCCTGGTGAGCTACAGTCCATGGAGTCACAAAGAGTCAGACACAACTTAGCGACTAAACAACAGCAACAATGTTCACTGCCTCTATTGTCTATATTTTCTCATTTTCTATATTCTTAAGGCTCTGGCATTTAAGAGGGCCTAGCTAGCCAATTCCCAGAGAGCACCAACAGTTCCCCTTAGACTGGACCTCTGATACGCAAGCCAAGCAACCCAGTGCCCACATCCTCAAACAACTCTTTTCTCAAACTCTTATGCACTAAGCTTGGATTCATCCAGCCCAAACTCACGCCAGGGCCAGGTGTTGGACGGCTAGTTAACTCTAGCTCAGAGTTAACTGAAATTATCTGCACTGTCCAGTCCTAAGCTTACTCAGTGTACTCTGTCTTTCCTGTTCCTTCCTGTTGTTACTGTTGTTCAGTTGCTCAGCTGTGTCTGACTCTGCAACCCAAGGACTGCAGCAAGCCAGGCTTCCCTGTCCATCACCATCTCCCGGAGCTTGCTGAAATTCAGGTCCATTGAGTTGGTGATGCCACCCAACCATCTCATCCTCTGCCATCTCCTTCTCCCTCTGCATCTTTCCCAGCATCAGGGTTTTTTCCAATGAGTCAGCTCTTTGCATCAGGTGGCCAAAGTATTGGAGCTTTAGCTCCAGAATCAGTCCTTCCAGTGAATATTCAGGATCGATTTCCTTTAGGATTGACTGTTTTGAACTCCTTACTGTCCAAGGGATTGTCAAGAGTTGTCCCCAATACCATGTTTTGAAAGCATCAATTCTTCAGTGCTCAGCCTTCTTTATGGTTCAACTCTCACATCAGTACATGTCTACTGGAAAACCCATAGCTTTGGCTACAGAAACTTGTCAGCAAAGTGATGTCTCTGCTTTTAAACACACTGCCTAGGTTTGTCATAGCTTTTCTTCCAAAGAGGAAGCATCTTTTAATTTCATGGCTGCAGTCAACATGTGCAGTGATTTTGGAGTCCAAGAAAATAAAATCTCTTACTGTTTTCATTGTTTCCCCATCTATTTGCCATAAAGTGATGGGACTGCCATGCTCTTCTGCTTTTGCTTTCTGATTGACCCTAGTCCATCTCCATGTGACCTTGGGTGGGGTCATGTCTGCTGTCTTACCATGCCTGAATAAAATAAATCCTGAGTACAATTTTAAAATATACACACTCACTTGAGCTTCAAATTTCCCATATTCCTCCCTTAGACTTCAATTCCTGCTATCATCATTTGCCATTATCACAAGGAACTTTAAATCCTGTACGAGGGTCAATAAATGAATGAATAAGTGTCAGACTTGGTTCCAGATCTGACTCTCACCCTCACCAGGCAAGTGGCTTCACTTGTCTGAGGCTGCTTCCTCATCTGGGAAACTGGAACAATAGTTATCCACAAGAGACAAGGATGTGAAGAAAAACTAGGTAAAGCTCCCAGAACCTGAGCTGGGACACAGAGATGATGTGTGTCAGTTCTGTTTTTCCTTTTCCACTTCCTACCTGAGGATGTGTGGATGAGGTGGGAATGAGGTCACTAGCAGGAATCATAGGAATCTGATAATTTTCCCTTGGCTTGAGTTCCCAACCATTGCCATTAATTCCCAATGATTGGTCTCTGCTCACAGCAGACCTCTGGGAAGAGAAGAGGTGGTAATAACAGAAACCAGTTTTATGGCCCTGAGAGCCCGGACTCCTCAGGAATTGTCACAAGTTTCCACTCTCTCTCCTTTCTCCACCTGCAAGGCCTCTGAGATGAAGCAGGGTGGCCTGGGCGTACCTACAGGCTGTGATTTCTAGAGGCAGCCTGCTGGGAAGGATGGATCCCTGGTCACATGGGCCAAAGCCAGGAAGTCTCATGGCTGGTGGGAAATGTTTTTCAACAGACCCCAGGAAATCAGGAAGGATGAGAGATGAAAACCTCCCAGCACGCTCTTTCTTTGGAGCAGCATCCTTTGTCAGACAGAATATATGAGTCAAAATTCAGTTCCTTATTCTGACTAGGTGTGGTCACCACCCTGAAGGGACTTAGGGAGATAAGGGTTGCCCTCCTGTTCTCTTCTGTGCTGTATGGTCCAGGTCTAGGCTCTCTGATTGTTTAAGTATTTCATCTTTCTCTTCTGGAGGGGGAGTCAGCACTGAGAATGTGACTGGATATTCAAGCTGGTGCTGGTGCCAGTGGCTATGGCTGTCCCTGGGAATGACTTTGAATGAAATAGCCATCAATCAGTCAGTAAATGGTGCTTTGGGCACAGCCCTACGCAGGTTCTTATTAGGGGTGGAGAAGGAGAGGAAGCATGGCCCAACAGCATGTCCTTCAGCAGTTTCTGGTCTTGTTTAGGAGACAAACTTAACATGTCGAAGAGCAGTAAGCTGTATGTGGTGTGTTTAAAGACCAAATCACATGTATGCACCTATGTGCAATCAGAAGAGAAGTTTCAGGAAGGAGTTACTGGAGAAAGCTTCAGAGAGGGGTGAGGCTGAGAAGGGGGAGGGAGCAATGGAGAGCTAAAACTGGTCAGAAGGAAGGAGCCATCACATTCTTCAAGAACAGATCACGATACTGGCACTGTGGAAGGGTTTTATACACGATTCCATTTGCCCACTGGCAGCCTGTGTGGCAGAGACTTTATTATTCTCACCCTCATTTTTACATGAGGAAATAGAGGCACAGAGAAACCAGCCTTGAGTTACACGGGCAGGAAGCAGTGGGAGGCAACTGGCTTTCAAATCTATACTTGGTGACTTCAGCCATGAAATTAAAAGATGCTTACTCCTTGGAAGAAAAGTTATGACCAACCTAGATAGTATATTCAAAAGCAGAGACATTACCTTGCCGACTAAGGTCCGTCTAGTCAAGGCTATGGTTTTTCCTGTGGTCATGTATGGATGTGAGAGTTGGACTGTGAAAAAGGCTGAGCGCCAAAGAACTGATGCGTTTGAACTGTGGTGTTGGAGAAGACTCTTGAGAGTCCCTTGGACTGCAAAGAGATCCAACCAGTCCATTCTGAAGGAGATCAATCCTGGGATTTCTTTGGAAGGAATGATGCTGAAGCTGAAACTCCAGTACTTTGGCCACCTCATGCGAAGAGTTGATTCATTGGAAAAGACTTTGATGCTGGGAGGGATTGGGGGCAGGAGGAGAAGGGGACGACCCAGGATGAGATGGCTGGATGGCATCACAGACACGATGGACATGAGTCTGAGTGAACTCCGGGAGATGGTGATGGACAGGGAGGCCTGGCGTGCTGCAATTCATGGGGTCACAAAGAGTCGGACACGACTGAGTGACTGAACTGAACTGAACCCAAATGGTGCACTTCTAGATGAGGGTGCCCAACCTTGGCTGCACATTTGAACTATTGGAGATGCTTTTTCCAAAAACCAAGGCCAGGTCCCAAGCCTAGAGATTGATTAACTTGGTCTAAGGCAAGGATCGAAGAAAGCAATGGCACCCCACTCCAGTACTCTTGCCTGGAAAATCCTATGGACGGTGAAGCCTGGTGGGCTGCAGTCCATGGGGTCGCTAAGAGTCAGGCACGACTGAGAGACTTCACTTTCACTTTTCACTTTCATGCATTGGAGAAGGAAATGGCAACCCACTCCAGTATTCTTGCCTGGAGAATCCCAGGGACGGAGGAGCCTAGTGGACTGCCGTCTATGGGGTTGCACAGAGTCGGACATGACTGAAGCAACTTAGCAGCAGCAGCAAGGCAAGGATAAGTCATGGACAGTTTAACAGAGCCTATGAGGGTGATGTGAGTTGGAGAACCACTGTTCCTAACACCCACCATGAGCTTCCACTGTGAGGAAGAGGACTGGGAGAGGAGTCGGGGGGAGGGCAGGTTAGGACAGGTGCTAGAGACTTGCAAGTGTCAGCATAAAGGAGAGGAAGAGAAAGAGAACCTACCCACGTGAGGCATATTTGTCAAGTGGTTGCTACAGGCCAGGCACTACCCACGGGTTATTTTGTCTCATCAACCCAAAGTATTATTATTTCAATTCAACAAATGAGACTTAGGAGGTTATGTAGCTTGTCCTTACATAGGATAAGCAGCAAAACTAGGATTTAGAAGCAGGTCTGTTTAATCACAGCCTGTGAACTACCTCACATGCAATAATAGGTAAGGAGAGACGTGGTTCTTACGTGGGTGGCAGGCATCAGTCAAAGTAGGCTACATTATGCTGCAGTAAGAAGCAATCTCCAATTACCAGGGCCTCAGACAACTTTTTTGGTCTCATGTCCCTCATGGGTTAGCAGAAAAGGTCTTCTCATCCTGGTCAATTAGAGACCCAGGCTAATCTCAAATGTTGATGATCAGCGTGCTGGAGAGAAAGAATGCGGGAGCGTCTCATGTTAGCAGTGAAGTGCTCAAGCCCAGAAGCAATACCCATCACTTCTGCTTCCAATTCATTGAGCAGAACTAGCCCCTATCATATGACAATAAACGGAGAAGCAGAAATACTGATATCAGTCCTAATGGCTAGTGCAGGGCAGCAAGATGAAAGTGGTATTCTAGAAAACTGGCCTGCATGGCTCATAGGGGAGACAGGAAGCAGTGAACTGGTTTGGTGGCCATTGACATCAGGGGATAGGTGATGAGGTCTGACTCTCTGGGGTCAATAGTGAGAATGGGGAGAAAAGGAAAAAAGTCATTGCACCAGAGCTGACTGTTATATAGTGTGGGAGCTGATGCTGGACTGGGAGAGGCCAGAGAGTCAAACATGACTCCTAGGCAGGACCGACAGGAAAAGCCATCAAGAGGCCACCTTTCAGGCTTCACCCACCGTCTTCTCCCTGTTTCTCCCCTCCTGTTTCAAGTCCTTCTGACGTGTATGCTTTCCTCTTGAGCATCATTCTAGAAAGTATCTATGTTCCATAATGTCATGGCAGAGTCTCACCCTCAAAATTTATTAGCTGAGAACTCTTATTAAGACGTAAGGTGCTATTCTCGGGATGCTTGCATTTTAATAACTTTGAAGCCTTTGAAAACTAAGTTAATAAATCTTCAACAGTACGAGGGCTTCAGGCCATAATAGAAAAAACAGCTATTTAATGAAAACGACCTATGCGCCTGTCACTGTTTTATGGAAAGGGGCTGTGGCCGCGAGAGACAAAGCCCCAGCCTCATGCAGGCCGATTCTTTAGCGAGGAAGACAGACAGTATACAGACTCATGACTCTGCAAATATTAAGTACCATGGAAACAATAAAGCAAGAGAAGGGGCTTAGGAAGTGCACTTAAATGTGCTTGTGTGTGGCTGTGGGTTATCTTCCAATGATGCTACCATTGCCAAATATATGAAATTTCTTTTAGGGAATTCCTACAAAGGCTGATCTTTCATGGATGGAAGCCTAGAGATTTTCTTATATTTTCCTCTGGTGTTTTTGGAAGCAAATCATACAATTACCTGCTGGGTCAAGTCAGAGAATTCCAAACCTGGGGAGTGTCTGTGCAGTGCCTGCAGAAGGACATAGCCCCCGGCAGTGGGACACATTTGAACTATCATGCAGCTCTCTGCTCAGGCATCCGCATCCTGCCTCGGTCTTCTCCCTGCCTGTGAGGACACAGCCTGCTACTCAATCTGATGGGACAACTGTCAAAACAGGGGCCTCATGCTGTCTCTCAGCAGCCTTGTCAGGCTATCACACTGATTCATTCAAAGGAATAAAAAATGACAGTGAAGCTACCAGCATCCTAAATGGCCCCGCATTTGCAGAAGTCCTGGCCTCAGGACCAGCCCACTGGTTGTTGCTTCAACCTCCAATGAAAACCAAATAAATAAGCCACAGCACATGTTTATTGGTCTCTCAGAGAAGGCTGTTTCCCCACAGAGCTCAAGCCCTCAGCACAGGTTTCTGAATCCCTATATTTTATTTTTAAAAAACAGCATCACCAACCCAAACTAGGGCATGCGTCTTCCCTTAGAGCTGAACAAAGGCAGTGTGATGCTTCCCTTTCTCATGCTTGTCATTCTCCCAGGCTGGTGGCAAGGTCTTCTGCTCAAACAGGTAATATTTTTCTGACACAGCAGTGATTGTGTTTGGAATTCCAAATGGGAAGGATGTCGGGGTCTACATTTCAGAGGAAAACTTGGGAGATCAGCCAGGTCATTCATCTGCCAGATTCTGTGCTTGCAGTAATGGGGTAGGGAGGAGGGGAGAAGGCAAGAAAGGAGAAACTTTCCAGGATAAAACCCACCAAAGGAGAAAGCTAAATAGATCCTGGTCCATTGGCAAGAACAGTAAACGAGCCTTAGGAGAGCTGAGTTCCACCCAGCCCTGCTGGAAATGATCTGGATAACTCTGGGCACATCTCAGATATTGTTGCTGTTGCTCTATTTCCTTATTTAGACATGAGCTTATGTACAGGTTAGATATGAGGATGTTATAAAGATCCAAAAAGTTGGATCAGAAAAGATGGAGAACATAGAAAAGCTGTAAATGTTCTTCTAGGGGATTCGGGGAGAAGTATGCTACTGGTACCAGGCATTGTTTTTATTGCTTTTGTACAGTCTTATCATTCAAGCATTGAGGGCCTGGGTCCCTAAGGTTTAATTTCAAGGAAAGTCTATGGATTATATGAGGAAATACCTTGCAGACAGAGATTATGATTTACATAGAATCATAGAATAATTGGAACCCAGAGACCTCAGGAGTCATCCCATTCCACCTTCCTCCCCAAATGCAAAATCCCTCCAACAAAATCCTTTGTGTTCCCACATCAGCTTAGAGTGTAATACAAGTAGTCATTTGCTTTTGGTGAGTGATTAGATCCAGGGGTTAGCTTTTTCCTGTTTAATCCAAAATTCCCTGGACTAAATGCGAACACATAGTAGGCGCACAGATGAATAAATAAGTGACAGTATGGACATCCCTGGAAGATGTTCCTTCAGACTCTGCTTTAATCAGCCCAGCAATGAGGGCTCCTTGCTTAATGATGCCACTCACTGTACTCTGAGCATCAGTCATTCATTGCCAGAATGTTCTTTCCTACCTAAGTTGGAATCAGACTTCTTCAATTCCTCCCCTTTTTGTTCCTGTCTTCTGGGGCTCTCTCCTTCACCAAGGAAAGTCTTTAAATTGTCTTCACCTTCTTTGCCCTTCCATCTTTCCTGCTTCCTAGACCTCCCTTCATTTTTGTCTCTTTGAACAGACTGTAAATACCCGTCTTAACATATGATGCCTAGAGTAATCCAAATATGATCTTGCTGGCAGATGAGTTAGAGGGATAATGAATACTTAAGTTCATTCTTATAAGGGTCCAAGTGTCTTCCAGCATTACAGGTTCTTTATATCTCTTAGCTGTCCCATTCCATTAAATCTGCAAATCAACCCTGGGAGCTGAGGATCATCATTCCTGTTTTACTTACGAGGAAACTAAGGTTCAGTGAGTCGCCTCAGCTTGTCCACTGTCTCACTGCTGGGAGGTGGTAGGGTTGGGACTTGCTCTCAGGCCTGGCAGGAAGTCTTCCTTCCTAGGCCTTCATTCATCAATTACTTAGTAAGCATCTACTCTGTGCCAGTTTCTGTGCTTGGCCCTGGGGAAGAAATGACCCCAATGCTGATTCCCTCTAAAAGAACAGTTTGCCTTCTGTGGCTGGAGAACATACTTCTCACCTGGGGGGAAATCAATATTAGCATACCACTTTGCAAGCAGCATCATTTTATCGCTTTTTACATAGTAATGTGTGTTTCTGCATTTCTCCCCAATACTGTGGACTCCTGGCATTTACCTTGGTTCTCACCTGACTCTCAGCATTAGAAGAGGTATTCAATATAGCGCTTACATATGATAGGTACTAAATAAATATTTGTTGAGTGCACAAAGTGCTTATTTGCTAAATCAAATGTTATGTCCTGTATGGCTAAAGATAGAGCTTCAGGAAGGGAAATCAGACAAAAATGAGAGAAGAGGAGAATTTCTAGCTGCAGAAAAAAACATCAAATTATCTCTGGTCATTTCTGGGGTGCCAGAAGTACCTGAATCAGCTTCCTGTCCAGTATGACTATGATTTCCTCTAATTTAGAACATAATTGCTACTGAATGTGGCTTCTAAAATTTTCTCAGCTCTCTGGACAGTTGTATCAGCCTGAGCTTGACTTCATACTGAATTCCAAGCCCTCTGAAATCCTCAGAGGTTTTCTACTTAAACTCCTGTCGGAGCAGATGACTTTCATAAACTGTGCTGCTTCACGGCCTAAATTTGGGGTTTTATGCTTATCTTTGTTGAATGTCCGTGGGGTCGCGAAGAGTCAGACACGACTGATCGACTTCCCTTTCCTTTGTTGAATGTACTCTATCACTTCTAGCCTGTTTCTCTGACTGTAAGTTTGTATTTGTTTTAGTGACCTTCCCAGTACTGTATCATCCACAAACTTGATTAGCATGCTGTCTGGATTTTTTTTTTTTAATTCAAGTAATTGATACAAATGTGGGACAGAGAAAGGCCAAGGACAGAGTCCAGAGGCAACTTGCCAGAGGCAAACCTTCAGGGTGACCTTGATCAACATTGTCTAAATAGCACTTTAAACAACTAAGATGTGACCCAACTATTACGATATTGCTCATATTTCTAGCCGGACTACAAAAATATTGTAGAAATCAATGACAAATTTCTTATGAAATCTACAGACTTCCCAAAAGGAAATAAGCAAATGTGGCTTGGGTATTTTGAATGGGGTCTTAGAGAATGGGAGCATCATTTATTAAATAAGGGTTCAGAAACCATCTCCCTAGTGATCTTGTCTGGACTTTTACTGGGATTCAATGCTGAAACGTTGTTTCTAATTTCCCACTTATCTTTTTTGTGGAAAGCCAGACTACTATTCCCCTGTTCCAACTACTGGCTATTGACAACCTGATGAAACTAGGAACCCTCAATATAGCATTCTGCTTCTACTTTCAGAAACCCGAGGCCAAAAACTCATGATTAAGTTCTTCAAAGAGAATGATTTCTATATAGTAAAGAATAAAACAAACACTTTCAATGAGAAATTGAAACTTCAAAAAGCACCTTCTTGTGTGAACACTTAAAGCTGTAACCTAAGTATTGCTATTGAGATGCTTCTAAAGATCCAGAGGAAGGATCAAAACACCAGCTCTGAGCACTCGTCCTGCTTTTTCCTTGATTTACTTGTCCTAAATATAACTAAAGATAATCAGGCAACAACAGTGAAACAAAACTCACAGCATGCAATTGCCTCTTATTTTTTGTAAAGCTTGTACTCACTTCTGGGGTTCAGACGAAGTTCTCTTTTACTGAATCTCAATAGAGGCATGAGGTCGACTGGATTAATGTGCAGAAATATTCACTGTGCCATCACCTAACTGGTGATGACATATTCTCCTACTTTATAGATTTTGGGACTTGACTAGGGACTTGTTTGGCCTCATAGTAGGTGGAGAATAGCTTCTTGACCCTTAATTTGGTGTTTAAGCCAAGTGACTGCCTTAGCTAATGGAATATTTGTAAATATGAACAAAACAGAGATTTACATGGTTGGGCTGGGCTTTTCCCTCTGCCAAGACCATGAGATGAACATTCCTGGAGTAGCTTGGGGGGCCACAGATGATGAGAAACACATAAAGCATTGTCTCCAGCTGACCCACAGACCTTAGACCATCTGACTCCAGATGACACCAGATGTGTGGGAAAGAAATGTAATGCATGAGAAAGAAACCCCAGGTTGTGTATTTTGTCACTATACAGTATTGTTGTAGCAACACACAGTTACCCATCCAACTGCATGACACAGCACTGGGCACTTAGTAGATGCTGAGTAAAAAGTCTGTTGATCTGAACAGAATTGAAAATGTGCCTGTTTTCTTTACAGCAACCTCAGAGCAAGGTCCTTGCTGAAGGGCCCCAACTTGTAACATAATCCTTCCAGTACGCGTCCACAGCTCTGAATCTCAGTTCTTCTGAGGTCGTTAAACATTTACATACACACATGCCCACACACATCTAGTAACTGTCCATCAGGACCTAGCCTAAAGCTTCCTATGCCTGGAAGGGCTGAGCTATTTTGAAACCAAACCAATTAAGAGCAGCAAGGCCCTTAGGCTGAAGATTCAGCAACCACACAGCCTTAAAATGTTCAATCCTGGGACTACACTGACATGGGTGGGCAAGATTCAGGTTTATGATTCGGATAAAGCAGTTCCTGGGTCTCCCGTGTAAGTGCTTAACCTGGCATGATTCTCTATGAGAAGGGACTTAAGTACTAATGCTTGTGATTATGGCTGGAGGATAGGGAGGGACCTAATATCATTTCATGCATAATGGCAACTGTACCATGTTCAGTAATCATTCCACTAATATTTAGTAATAATAATAGCACTTAGTAATACATTGATAATAATACCTACCATCTATAAAACACTTATACGCCAAGCCCTTTATGTGCATCATCTCATTCTATTCTTATTATTAATTGAGAAGTTTATTGAGACCTCTGATGTAGCATGATAACTGCCTGTATTTTAAGTGACGTACCCAAAATCACACAGTCAGAATGTGAAGAAGTTGGAGTTTGAATCTAGTGAGACCACATTCGAATCAGTAGATTAATTCATCAATTATGACTGAAGGGTACTTTAAAACTCATTATTAGTTGGTGGTGGGGCATAGGAGGAAATAGAAGAATAAGGACACGTGCATTTTGGCAGCTTCTTTGCTGAGCTGTGATGGAGGCCAGTTTGCAGTCTGAGGTCAGAGGTAGAGTAGGTGTGGATCAGCAGACAGGTGTAAGTAGGAGGGGAAATGACGGTGCTGCTGTGAGGGAGCGATAGCCTGCTGCAAGGGGGAGGGCCAGGAGGAGGAGGTGGCGGCCTGGTGATGCTCTTGGTGGAAGTGGACCATTTGTGGGGAGAACCAAATGGCTCAGGTGGATTAGTGAGACTGTGGGGATTCACAATGTTCCATCTTCTGCCCCATGAGACTTTCAGTAAAGTCTACCAAAAGCCACAAAATGCTCAGTGTGACTGATTATTTTTGAAAAAACAGTGGAAGAGCTGAGGTCATGCCCAAGGGTGTTGCCAGTAGAATCAAGCTCACAGAGCCAGAGCGAGGTGGCTGTGAGTTCCTCAGTGTCTCTGGGCTCTGCAGGGAACGAGGCACCCCTGTGCTGACTCAGCCAGGGCTAATAACTAACAGCCTTTCTAGAAAGGAAAAAGGCTCCTTTCACACAGGTAGGTTTAGCCCCAGGCCAGGGAGCACCCCTTGGTGGAGTGAGAGCCAGGCTCCAGCCTCCACTCGCCCCCTCTGCTGGCTGTCTCTGGGCGGGTACAAGCTGCGTGAGGTCTGTAGGAGGCCAGGTGTTTGTCTGGATCAGAAGTGGGACAGCAAAACTGTGATGCTGCTGAGCTGTGTGGGCCGTGTAGAGGTGTGGCCAGGGTACCTCTGAGCCCAGAGGAGGGAGCTGCGATCCACCTGGCTGGAAGGGCATCAGGGTTGGAAAGAGCTTACATTTAAGCTGAAACTTGGGGGATGAGCTTATCAGACAGATGACAGAGAGAAGGACCTTCCTGCCTCTGGGAAAGGCATGGATTTTGGACACTTTCAATGGCTGATAGCACCATGGAGTACAAACATAAACTTCCCACAAAAATTCTCCATGAGACGCCCTAAATAAACAAATACCAGAAGCATGGCTGCTTCACAGCAGGTCTTCTAGCTCTCTTTTCCCAGTAGCCTGAAGCTTCTACACAGAAGATGCCTCTGGACCATTAAGAGACTAAATTATAGGGTAGCCATGATTGGTGTCAGAGCGCTCAGCAGGAGGGTTGCTGCCCAGAGATGAGGCTGGGAAGGAAGTCTGATCAATGTAAAGTAGTCACAAAGAGGAGTGCTAAGGTTCCTGTTACAGGATTACCTGGGAGAGTTCATGATCTCAACATTAGCTACCAAACCAGTCAGTACATCTGATGTGCGACCCTGTCTCTATCAGGGCACCAATGGAGCAGGACACAGGGCAGATGGTGGTGAGGGGTTTAGAGAGGCACCCCCCTCTTCAGGAGGATATGGGTGGGGTGACAGAGGGGAGTCAAAAATTATCACAGAGGAACTGGGTTTAGAGAGGCACCCCCTCTTCAAGAGGATATGAGTGGGGTGGCAGAGGGGAGTCAAAAATTATCACAGAGCAACTCACAGCCAAGGAGTTGGATGGCAAAGGGCATAGGAAGGAAAGAGAAACTTCATTCACCAATTCTCCTTTTCAAATAAGATGTGGTCAAAAGCTATCATGTGCCAGGTGCATGGCTAGGCATCGGAGTATATGAATGAACAAGAGCTTTCCTCCCCTGCCTACTTCACCGTCTCTTCTGGGTCTGGCCCTGGGTGGACACGCCCATCACCTTGCCCATCCTAACTGTACCAGAATTTGTGATTCAGAATTCAGAGCTGAAATGCTAGCATCTCTCTTATCTCTGGAACACAAGGGGTGTGGAAGAGGAGAGTTCCTCCAAGGATTAGTGGCCAGTCCATGGACAAGGATAAACAGGCAGGGTGGAAGGGAGGGATGTCTAGTCAACTGGACAGAACAATGGGATCTGGTGATGGACAGCTGTGCATTAGCTCTGAATTCTTGGGGAAAATTCAGCTTAGAGCAGAGCCATAATAGCATATATCATCTCTTCCCTGGGAAGGAGAAACAGTTGCAGTTGCACCTTCCTACCTATTAATCATATCTTCCATTAAGCAGGATAACTCACCATAATTGTGATTACACTTGGGAATCAATTAATGTTCACCTTAAAATAAAGTGTAGAGAGGAAAGCAATTAATGTAATAGAGTTAGAGCATCAAAATGACACAAATGTTATTGACAATTATGAATCACATATTGCAGTTTTTTGGTTCTCTGCTCTTTCATGGAGAGGTTTACTGTGGAGGAGAGAAAGCAGCATCAGATCTTCTGGATGAAGACATAAGTTCCAGCTCTGCCATCACCACCTGCTAAAAGCAAGATGCCAGTGGCTTCCAGGCCATCTTCTATCTCCACCTCCCAGCTCCATTTCTAGGCAAAGAGGCTTTAAGGATTGGAAGGAAGAGGCTCAAAGGAGGGCCAGCATTTCCCTGTTGGTTAGAACGACTGGTTTCTCTCAGACTTGGCCTCGCTTTTTTCCTCAAAGACAAAGTCTGTGATCTTTCAGACACGGACTGTTTGGCTGTTTGTTTGCTGGATATCATCTGGAAGAGATTTATAATATTAAATAGATTTAATTCAACCTAAACAGAAAAATGGCATTTAAAATCCATACTGAGATTTTAGCTTCTTGCATCTCAGGATTGCAAAATCCAAATCACTGCAGATGGTGACTGCAGCTGTGAAATAAAAAGACACTCCTTGGAAGGAAAGTTATGACCAACCTAGACAGCAAATTAAAAAGCAGAGACATTACTTTGCCAACAAAGGTCCATCTAGTGAAGGCTATGGTTTTTCCTGTGGTCATGTATGGATGTGAGAGTTGGACTATAAAGAAAGCTGAGCACCAAAGAATTGATGCTTTTGAACTGTGGTGTTGGAGAAGATTCTTGAGAGTCCCTTGGACTGCAAGGAGATCCAACCTAAAGGGAATCAGTCCTGAATGTTCATTGGAAGGACTGATGCTGAAGCTGAAACTCCAATACTTTGGCTACCTGATGAGAAGAGCTGACTCATTTGAAAAGACCCTAAGGCTGGGAAAGATTAAAGGCAGGAAGAGAAGGGGATGACAGAGGATGAGATGGTTGGATGACATCACTGACTCAATGGACATGAGTATGAGTAAATTCCAGGAGTTGGTGATGGACAGGGAGGCCTGGCATGCTGCAGTCCTTGAGGTCGCAAAGAGTCGGACACGACTGAGCGACTGAACTGAGCTGAACGGATCTCAGGATTGCACCAATCCTTAGAAGGAAACAGGAAAGAAGGTTATTATTTTCAATTTTTAGATTTGGAAAGCAAAGTTTAAGTGAGTAAATGACTTATCAAGATTACAAGATGAATTAAAAGTAGGCTGTCTTATTAGTAGGCCAGGTCTACAAAGATGGTTTTAACACACTTGCTGCAATGGTTGTTCAAATTCATATTCTAGTCCCCAAAGGCTTCTGTTCTGGATGAACACTCCTTGGGAGACCTTCCAGGTGTTAGTAAAAGATCCTGAGTTCAGTCCACTCCAGGCCCTGACTTCAACTGAAACCCAACTAATTAAAACTTACAAAAGAAAATTTAGATTTGAAGAATTCAGATTCAGCTGGAAGATATTTGAGGGGTAATCAAACCCATACTTTCATTTTCCGGATGAGAAAAGTGAAGCCTGGGTTGGGGAGGGCATTGTGATTTGGGCCCATTCCCAGCTTTGGACAGAAACCTCATAGCCTCAGTAGACAGAGAAGAAAGGGCTTGGCTGTAACCTAGGAGAAAATGAAGCTGCAATAACAGAGAGAAATCTTTACAAATCTCAGCCAAATGCTTTTTGTGGATTGCGGTGTTGATTCGAATGTTTTGGCCCCTACGAAGTCTCTTGTCCATCTTAAAGACCGACTTCTGCTCATTCGCTGATTCCTTATGTAGTTAACCTGATTTCTTTCCTAAGCTCCCTGAAAACTCCAGATCAGCAGTTCTTTGATTTGCTCTGTCCTCAGAACAACCACTCTAGGTAATTACAAGCTCCATAGAAGGAAGTTATGGAATCCAGGGCTGGCCCCTTTTGTCTTCCTTCTTCAAGTAAGGGGCATACCCACCACCTAGGGGCTGAGAACTGAGGGCTGCCCGGACAGACTGACACACCCTCTCTGAGGACGGCTCTAGGGATCTGGGTTTCTGTTTGGTAGCTGAAGGCTTCCTCCCATCACCATAGCTACATCTCTCATCCAATCTGGCCACTGCAGCCTGCATGTGGAGCTCAGAACAGAGCAGTAAAGCTATCCACAGCCCCAGCCTTAACTAAGTCTTTGTAAGGATCCCAATGGCAGTTTTGATTCAATAGCCAAATAAACTCCAGAACATTGATGACCCACAGGCAATGAATATTTAAACCTTTCTTTTTTCTCTTCTAATCTATGTCAAAGAGGAAAAGTTACACACAGGGATATTCCAGGGTGATTGAGCCATAATCCTACCTACAGGCCACCCTAAGATTTGCTGCCCTAATTAAGCATCACTTCTCTCAAAATCAATTCCCAGCATTGTTTTCTAAGGAGCTAGTGACTGAGCGACTTCACTTTCACCTTTCACTTTCATGCATTGGACAAGGAAATGGCAACCCACTCCAGTGTTCTTGCCTGGAGAATCCCAGGGACAGGGGAGCCTGGTGGGCTGCCCTCTCTGGGGTTGCACAGAGCGACTGAAGCGACTTAGCAGCAGCAACAGCAGCAGCAGATCATCAAAGGCCTCCAAATCCACTAGATGGCAGTAGTCGGTTGATCAAATAGAGAGGGCCTGCCTAGAGAAGCCAGATACCCACAGAGCAGCCAAGCTCTAGGATTTATAATCAAGTCCAGAATATCTAAATATAAAGACGCTCTCTCCCCTCCTCCATTCCTTGAGGATGACTCTTACTCTTTTTAATTATAATTTAAGATAACAGCTACTCTGGACGAGGCTATTTATGCAGGACTCTGGCAGAAAAGAAATAGAGGCCTGTATATATTAGCTCGGGGAGTCATTTCTGAGCTGCCCCTTGCTGAGTCAAGATGAACTGGAGGCAGCTGTGAGCTCCTACTGCAAGAGGAAGATTGCACCTTTGCTCCTTCTAAGCCACAGCTCTCCAGGCATTCCAATCAGGGACCTCAGCCAGACCATGAGCCCCAAACCACAGCTTACCACACAACTGTGCTGAGCTCTGAACCAAGCCCTAATATTAATTTATGAAACCACAAAGCGATTACAAAGTTGTGTTCTATTTTTCTTCTGAAAACCCCCTATTGAAGAATGAGTTTGAACCGGAACCAAGCCTACATACTTCCTAGGACTTTTAAAAAAGATGATTAAAATTTGTTTTTTATTTTACATTGGAGTACTGGCTTAGATGGTAAAGAATCTGCCTGCAATGAGGGAGATCCAGGTTCCATCAATGGGTCGAGACGATCCCCTGGAGAAGGGAATGGCTACCCACACCAGTATTCTTGCCTGGAGAATTCCATGGACAGAGGAGCCTGGCGGGCTATAGTCCATGGGGTCACACGACTGAGTGACTAACACTTTCACTTTCATAGTTGATTAACAATGTTGTGTTAGTTTCAGGTGTAATGCAAAGTGATTCAAATATACATGTATATGTATGTATTCTTTTTCAAATTCTTTTCCCATTTAGGTTATTACAGAATATTGAGCAGAATTCCCTGTGCTATACTGTTGGTCCTTTTCGGTTATCTGTTTTAAATATAGCAGTGTGTACATGTCAATCCCAAACTCCCAATCTATCTCTCCCTCCTCCTTTCTTAACTCCCTGGTAATCATTAAATTCATTCTCCAAGTCTGCGAGTCTGTTTCTGTTTTATAAATAAGTTCATCATTGTTGTTGGTAGTCACTAAGTCGTGTCTGATTCTGTGACCCCATAAACTGCAGCACCAGGCTTCCCTGTCCTTCACTGTCTCCCAGAGTGTACTCAGACTCATGTCCATTGAGTCGCTGATGCTATTCAACCATTTCATCCTCTGTCACCTCTTTCTCCTCCTGCCCTTAATGTTTCCCAGCATCAAGGTCTTTTCCAATGAGTCAGTTGTTCGCAGCAGGTGGCCAAAGCTTTAGCTTCAGCATCAGTCCTTCCAATGAATATTCAGGGTTGATTTCCTTTAGGATTGACTGGTTTGATCTCCTTGCAGTCCAAGGGACTCTCAAGAGTCTTCTCCAGCAGCACAATTTGAAAGCATCAATTCTTCAGCCTTCTTTATGGCTTAAGTCTCACATCCATGCATGACTACTGGAAAAGACAAATATCACATATCACTTATATGTGGAAACCAAAATAAATAAGTAAATAAATAACATGTTACAAATGAACTTACTTATTCCCACAGCTGTTGAACTGGGATTTCAGTATGTTCTCTGACCCTGAGCTGAACGGAACCTGTCTTTCACACACCCAGACTCCTGGTTGAGAACCTTCCTTTAAGCTGAAGCTGCCTCCAACTCTGTTTTCGACCTCCATTGTGCAAAGTCTCCTATCAGGTTTTCTGTCAGTGCCCACAGGGCAGCCTTTCATATGGAGATACCCCTAGTTCCTGCAGCAAACTCCTTATTAGGCAATTTTATAGTTGGCCACTTCTGTAGCAGCCAGAGAGTCTGGTGGTTGGATGGGAGATTTATGTAGGACACTTGGCTAAAATATAAACAGTGGTTTAGAGAAAGGGAATCTGCTCTGTGTCAACAGTAATACGAGGCTGGAGGCCTCCAGCAAGCTGCACTAGACGTTTATCCACTGAGTCAAGCTACTACATCTTCAGGCCCTGGCTGACCGGAGGGGTCCTGGCTGGAGGGCAGCAGGCTCCCTGCCAACTCTTCAGTCTGTTTCCCAATCCAGAGGGGAGGTCTCTTGACTGCCTTTCTCCTCCTACTCCACCTTACTTGGGTAGAGGGGAGTTGAGCAGGGACCTCAGAATTTGATTTATTGATAAGAAGTATTTATTTCCAGCTGTCTGGGTCCATCACTCTTTTAGTGGTCACTTTATTTTATCCACACATTTTGAGGCATTTAGGGGTGGGTCCATGTTTTATGAGATCTGAAATTGGTACAACTTATAGGGAGGGGACTTTAAGAAATAACAAACAAGCATAAAATTAGCCATGTGTGACAGTTGCTCAGGCCAGTCCAACTCTTTGTAACCCTATGGACTGTAGCCTGCCAGGCTCCTCTGCCCATGAAATCCTCCAGGCAAGAATACTGAAGTGGGTAGCTAGTCCCTTGTCCAAGAATCTTCCTGACCCAGGTGTCAAACCAACTGTCTCCTGCTTTGGCAGGATTCTTTACTATCTGAGCCACCAAGGAAACCAAAATTAGCTATAAAAGGGAATATTCATTTAGTATGATGCAGAGCTCATCTCTCAAATATGAAATGACTATAGCTTTGGAAAATTCAGGTTTCTTTCTTCTGAGATCTCTTTAGGCAATTTACCAGAAATGTTTACATATGAACACTTCCCACTGGCAACCTGGCTTCCCCCTTCTCCAGGAACAGTGTGCCCTCACCGGGGGGCCTGACCAGCAGGGAACCAGAATAGGCTCAGGTAGCTTCCAGATAAACTTGTTCTGCAGGTATGTGACGAGCCAAGAGCCAATTTCACTCTGGTGACTCTGATAGAAACAATATGTGACTCAGGCCAGGGCACAGCCCTAACACAGGGACTCTGAAATCTGCGATCAGAACTTTGGACTCCAAGCCTAACGTGCATTTCTCTGCACTCTGCTGCTGCCTCCCACATGGCTCCAGATCGGTGTGGGACTCTGAGGGTCTAGCTTGAAACTCAATCAATGGCCACATTTCATCTGAGCCACAAATCCCACAATCCTCTTTCCTAACCTGGAGACCAAGGAGAAGCCCTAAGGAGAGGCGGAGGTGGTCTTTTCTAAAGAGGTGGGCCATTTCAACTTACTGCAGCTCCTTTCCACAAGATGCCACTTTCTGGCCTGTTTACTCCCCGCAACCTGAGATCTGCACTTCGTCTTCGGGGAGGGGCTGTGTGTGGGAGGGGTGTGTGGGCGGGGCTGGGTATAGGCTAGGCGGAGCTGTGTGGGAGGAGCTGTGTGTGGGAGAGGTGTGTGGGCGGGGCTGTGTAGGAAAGGCTCTGTGTGGGAGGGGCTGGGCATAGGGGGCTGTGTGTGGGAAGAGCTGTCTGAGGGAGGGGCTGGGGCTGGGTGTG
>SJYQ01000926.1:198980-215464 GCA_006410935.1 Redunca redunca | reverse complement strand
AGAGGCTGTGTGCAGGAAGAGCTGTCTGTGGGCGGGGCTGTCTGAGGGAGGGGCTGTCTGTGGGTGGGGCTGTCTGAGGGAGGGGCTGTCTGTGGGCGGGGCTGTCTGAGGGAGGGGCTGTGTGTGGGAGGGGCTGTCTGAGGGAGGGAGTGTGTGTGGAAGGGCCCTCAGAGGAAGGGACTGTTTGAGAGGGTGTGGGAGGCCTGTGTGTGGGAGGAGCTGTTGAGGGTGAAGTCTCAGTGAGGGGCTGTGGTGGGGAGGGACTGTGTGTGGGAAGGACTGCTGAGGGTCCCTGCCTCAATAGCGTCTGCCTCTGAGAGAGGGGTCCCTTGGTAGCTATGTTTGCCTTTGTTGTGGCCTTCTTCCAGGCTCCTTGAAGATTTCCTCTGTCTCTCACCTCTGAGTGCCCTTCCTCTGAACCCTGTCTTCTTACTCCCGCCTCCCTCTCCCTATAAAATCTTTCTTTCTGTGCAAGGATCTATTGTTAGTCCTTTGTGTCTTAGGGTAGAATTTAAGTCATTTGGCTTCTTCCTCCAGGATGAATTGTAAGTCTCCATAAAGGAACAAAAGCTCTAACCCTTCAAAGCAATGGGGGACAGGGTGGGTAGTCAGGGAGGTAACCTGAGTTGGTGGAGGAGGTGGAGAGATTTCCCAGATATTTGAGGCAGCTTTTATTATTGTTCCTTTTAGTTTGTAACAAAAAGAAAACAGATTTAAAACGTATTGACCATCTACTTGTGTGTCAAGCCCTGTGCTAGTTGCTCTCAAAAATGTTTTTATTTAATCCTTGTACCAACCTCTGTGGGGTCGGTATTATGATACCTATTTCAACGATGACTAAGCTGAATGTGGCCACTGTACAGGGTCACACAAAGGCAGAAGAAACTGCTTTTGGTACACAGCTACCTTGTGCCTGGCTGTGATGTGCCTTCTTACAAATGTCTCATTTATTCTTACAGTACTTCCCTGTATATAGCTTTAGCTCCATTTTTCAAAAATGAGAAAACTGAGGCCAAGAACTGTAAGGTGGGATCCCACTCATGTGGGAGATTACCTTGTTGCAATGATAGCTTCTAAGTACTCGATAGGGTAAGTTATTTCAGAGGATTCATAACAGAAAGGCTCATGGACAAAAGGAAGGTGCTCAAAACACGCTGTTTCCTTAAATGTATTTAAAACACAAATTGAGAACCAAGGGAAGAGGGCTGAGTGGACTAACTCAGGATCAAGTCATACAGGTGAGAGGACCATATTCCCTAAATCCTGTATGTCCCCAGTGTATGTATGTCCCTGCTGATAGTGTGGTTGTGAGGATGGGAATTAAGATATGAGCAAGAAGGCCCAGTACACAGAAGGTCCCTCGGGCCAAAGCATGCATTTGCTCTCTGATAGGAGGATCACAAGGGCAAGAACAAGTATGCTTGGCCACAGCTATAGCTTGCCAATTAACCTTCTGAACAGCCAAGAATGTTATTTGCATTTCTTGCTCTGAGCACATGGGGCCAAAATGTGACCATATGGATGTCAACCAATGCCTTGCTGATTTAGGCATGACCAAGCTGCCAGCCCAGAGGGGGTGTATAATAATGTATTCTTTCTACCACTTTCTAGCTATAAGAAACGCTCTTACTTGGTTCATCATACATTCCATTTATTCTGTATATCTGTAGCATGTGTTACAGGTTGCTAACTTATTATCTATATTCACCATATCTTATGAATTCTGCATATGTCTCACAAGCTACTTACTTACTCATCATCTATACTTCACACATCATATGTGTTTTGCCTGTATCTCGTAAGCAACTTGCTTTCTATCTAGGCTAGTTTTAGTTATCTATTGCTGTGCAGCAAATTATCCTAAAACATCTTTCTTTTTTTTTTTTTTTTTAATCCCTCACAGTTTGTGTAGGTCAGGATTTTGGAAGCAGCTTTTCTGGATGGTTCTGGTTCCAGGTGTCTCATGAGGTTGCAATCAAAATGTCAGCTGGGGATGCAAGCATCTAAAAGTCTAACTGAGATGGAGGATCCATCCATGTCAAGATGCAGTCATTGCTGGCAAGTTGGTGCTGGCTGATAGCAGGAGTCCCCAGTCTGTTACCACATGAACTTTTCCACTGAGACGCTGGAGTAACATCATGATGTTGCAGCTGTCTTCACCCAGAACAAGTATAACCCAAGAAAGAAAATGTCTTTTGTGACCTAGTTTTGGAAGTCATGCACCTTCCACCATTTCTGCAACATTCTATTGGTTATACAGGATAGCCCATCCCAGCATGGGAGGGGATTTAGCAAGGGCCATGGAACCAGGATATGCAGATGACACCACCCTTATGGCAGAAAGTGAAGAGGAACTAAAAAGCCTCTTGATGAAAGTGAAAGTGGAGAGTGAAAAAGTTGGCTTAAAGCTCAACATTCAGAAAACGAAGATCACGGCATCCAGTCCCATCACTTCATGGGAAGTGGATCGGGAAACAGTGGAAACAGTGTCAGACTTTATTTTGGGGGGCTCCAAAATCACTGCAGATGGTGATTGCAGTCATGAAATTAAAAGACGCTTACTCCTTGGAAGGAAAGTTATGATCAACCTAGAGAGCATATTCAAAAGCAGAGACATTACTGTGCTGACTAAGGTCCGTCTAGTCAAGGCTATGGTTTTTCCAGTAGTCATGTATGGATGTGAGAGTTGGACTGTGAAGAAGGCTGAGCACTGAAGAATTGATGCTTTTGAACTGTGGTTTTGGAGAAGACTCTTGAGAGTCCCTTGGACTGCAAGGAGATCCAACCAGTCCATTCTGAAGGAGATCAGCCCTGGGATTTCTTTGGAAGGAGTGATGCTAAAGCTGAAACACCAGTACTTTGGCCACCTTATGGGAAGAGTTGACTCATTGGAAAAGACTCTGATGCTGGGAGGGATTGGGGGCAGGAGAAAAAGGGGACGACAAGGGATGAGATGGCGGGATGGCATCACTGACTCGATGGATGTGAGTCTGAGTGAACTCTGGGGGTTGGTGATGGACAGGGAGGCCTGGCGTGTTGTGATTCATGGGGTTGCAGAGTCAGACACGACTGAGCGACTGAACTGAACTGAACTGATGGAGCCAGGATCGTTGGGGCCATGTTGAGGGTTGGCTTCCTCAGTGAAATATTTATGAATTTCATACATCCAATCATTTGCATCATCATTGAGGCTTACTACTCAATAAGAGCACTAAGAATAAGGTTCACAGCGCCACCTTGCGGGGACTTAGAAGGACCTCTGGGTCAACAAGAGAAGGAGGTGTGCTTGGCTCTACCGTGATCTCTTTTCAGGGGCTGCAGCTTGTCGAAACTGCCTTCATCCTTGGGAAATATAACTGAACAGGATCTAGAAGAGATCTTTTAAACCCAAGACTTGAGACACTATAGTTCTTGCATCCAGGCAAGCACCAACCCCATAAATCTTGACCACCCATGGTGATGTTTTCTCACCACTTTTGCTTATGATGTTATCCTGTGTGTTTGTTTTGCTCCCATTTATGGTATTTGCTTCTAATGAGTGACATATCTTTTTGTGGGACATGAGGAAGGATCATAATTGATTCATGCCTGATTTGTTCCAGAGCTGCTGACAGTAGCCTTTGTCAAAAAAAAAAAAAAAACGCAACTGTTTAGCCCATACTGGTACAGATAGCTAGCTAGCTATAAATAGCTATAGCTAGACACACAGAAAGGTTGTAGTCAAGTTGTGCTTGGCTTTGCTAAGGTCTTTCAGGATTTCTTCTAACTGGTTAATAAAATATAACTATCTTATATATTATCTTAAAAGTATCCTACAGTTGTTCCAGGCTATCTCATGTTAGTGCCTGGCATTTCTTCATGTCTTGGTTACCAGGGCTCTTCCCTTGGATTGAGAAGTCCTCAGTATCACTAGATTTGGATATGCATAAAATCAGATTTTCAATTATCCACTACTTTTGAATCTTACTTCCCCCACAAAATTTAACGGAATGAGCCTCTTCAGACCAAGTTCATTTGAAGCCTTACCATTATCACCCTTCAGTTCCTAGCATGTTTAGTTAAAAAGTGCAGTGGCTTTCGGAACATCATGGTTTTCTGGGATAGTTAATTGATAATGCTTTGTCTGCCTGTCTTTGTTCCCTGGTAACATCACTATGAATGGGAAAATTACAGCTGTCAACTCCAGGTCTATGTGGCCATTGATCTAGCCAAAACTGTCTATTCTTGTCCCCTCCAACCACTATTTGGGGATCTCAGCAATACAGATTCACTGTTCATCCCTCTGTCACTAAATGGTGTGATAAGACCATTTTCCTCCTCCTACCCTGTCCCAGGAATTGTCCTGAGATAACATATTGATGTGTCCTCAGTCAGGGATCATTTGCTGATCATCATGAGCTCATCTTCCATGTGACAGAGAGATGGCTTCTCAGGGAATGGCTTCACAGTCAAAGTCCAGGGTCCCAGCTACACTCTCTGGACCCTGAATTCTCAGGACCATAGGCTAAACTGTCATTGTAGGAGCCCTTTTCCAAATAGATGATTCAGCACCTACTCATACTATTATTTGACAGTGCGTCTTTATTCCTGATCTCATACTCTTACACAAAACCTTCCACCAGGTTTCATGCATCCCTGCTATCTTTGAGTGGACACAACAAGAGGTTTTGAGTTGGTGTAGAGGCATGACTGAGTGACTTCACTTTCACTTTTCACTTGCATGCATTGGAGAAGGAAATGGCAACCCACTCCAGTATTCGTGCCTGGAGAATCCCAGGGATGGGGGTGCCTGGTGGGCTGCTGTCTACAGGGTTGCACAGAGTCGGACACAACTGAAGCGACTTAGCAGCAGCAGCAGCAGCAGAGGCTGGTACTTAGCATGCATGCATGCATTGGAGAAGGAAATGGCAACCCACTCCAGTATTCTTGCCTGGAAAATCCTAGGGATGGGGGAGCCTGGTGGGCTGCTGTCTATGGGGTCACATAGGGTCGGACACGACTGAAGCGACTTAGCAGCAGCAGCAGAGGCTGGTACAGTGAGTCCTGTCTTAGTATTTTATTACCCTGACTTCACATTATTCTGAAGCACCTTCCTTTGCAGATAAGTTAGATACATATGCCTTCTCAAGTTTCTGGTAGGTTCTTCCCTGTAGAAAAAGTTCCTCCTGAACTTCTATGCAAGCAAACTCCTGCTATTAGTCTTTAGGTACTTTGCTATGGAAAGTCAACTTTTATCTGCTTATAGAGCTCTCATTAAAACGGAGCCTTTTATGATGGCCATTAGGGCCATTTACTTTAGAAAAGCATCAAATCCACATGCACCCCACTTTTTAGTATTTTACTCAAGTTATACCCTTTCTGGACTCAAACAGTCTTGGCCATGCCATGGATGACTATATTTGAGTGGAAGTGGTATATATCTGGGTCATGGTATCCTTCCATGGATGTCTTTCACTTCCATGTGATGGTGGTGAGGTATGCCTTGGCCATGAATGAGGTACCCTCAGGGGGTTGTTAACTATCCTGTGCTTTATGGTTAGATATGACTTTTCCGTGGGTGAGGAAGCCTTTCTGCCTTGGTTCCGGGTCATTCTATGTGATACTCATAACTGACTGGAAAATGAAAGAAACCATGGATTAGCCATCCCTGAGAGATTTCTACATAAGTGTATAAGGACTCTGGTGCCTCATCTAGTGGGGTGGTGTGGAGGCTTTACATAGAATCATTACCATGGTTGCCTACTTGTCTGCTTCCTCTGTCTCCTGCTAAATGACTCCAAAACTAGAATAATGGCTTCATTCACTGGCCCTCTCCGTAGGGAGATATTTCCCATTAAGACCAAACTGCTTTGGCAGAGGCAACTGTGGAAATATACTAAGCCTATTGGATAGGGTCTGTATCCAAATCTGTTACAATGGAAACAATCAGGAAAATCCCCTTCCTGCCACTGTCTTTAGCACAGGTGCTGTGACTCACACTGTCTTATCCTGCATTCTGATGCTTGTCTCCCTCCATGTAGGCAGTGGTCATTACTAAAGAATTCTACCTCCTTATTATGCAGACGCATTTTCTTTTGGTACTGGCGACTAGCAGGCTGGGTGCTGTTGGCCTGTTGACTATTTGGAACACTTCATTTTTTGCTTGGGGCAAAAAAAATTATGTTGATTTACTCTGGGTTTGATGTTGCTTTTTGGTTAATTTATTTGCTGTTAAGGCAGTCCATTCTGCCATTGTTGTTGTTTTTCAGTGGCTCCGTCATGTCCGACTCTTTGCAACCCCATGGACTGCAGCATGCCAGGCTTCCCTGTCCTTCACCATCTCCCAGAGCTGGCTCAAACTAATGTCCATTGAGTTGGTGATGCCATCCAACCATCTTGTCCTCTGCTGTCCCTTTATCTTCCTGCCTTCTATCTTTCCCAGCATCAGGGTCTTTTCCAATGAGTCAGTTCTTCGCACCAGGCAGCCAAAGTATTGGAGCTTCAGCTTCAGCATCAGTCCTTCCAATGAATATTCAGAGTTGATTTCCTTTAGGATTGATGGTTTGATCTCCTTGCTGTCTAAGCGACTCTCAAGAGTCCTCTCCAGTACCACAGTTAGAAAGCATCAATTCTTCAGTGCTCAGCTTTCTCTGTGGTCCAACCCTCACATCCATACGTGACCCATACATGACCGTCCATACACTCTGCCATTAGACATATGGAATTTCATATTATGGCACCCCATGGAGCCTTCTTTTCCATCTTCAGGGACCAGAGAATTTCATTCAGCTGATGCTTTTGCCTGATCTAGAGTATGAAAGAGGGGGAGTTAGGTGGACTTTCTATTTAGCCTCTACCTCCAAGCAGTCAGCATCACAGAAAAGTAGAATGACCTTTTGAAAGCTAACTGTGCCAACTTTCCCGGCTCCCAGTCTTTCTTTCTCTGTACTGCCTTGCCTACTCAGTAGAAGTCCTGAAATACCACCTCCTTCATGGCTTCATTTCTTCAACCATTCATACAAGCATGATTTGGGTCAAAGAGTAGAAGTTTGGACTTGTTTTTGAGATCTGCTTACTACCTGCCTTAGTGTCAATAGCTACGATATACCAATAACCAATTGGCAGGAATCTTTTTAGATTTCTAGTTTTTAAAAGCTAGAAATGCCACCCTAATTTTCCTGCCATGGTACCTGGATTAAGTTAAAGAATTCTGCTTCCTCTTTGGGGGGCTATCTTTCTGTTTTCCATTTTACTGGGAGTTCTGTTTCTTGCCTTTGAAACTGAATTTGTATATACTTATTTTTCTCTACTATTTTTACATTGCTTACTATTTCTATGAGTTCAGCAAAGGGGGAGATCTTATCCTGTGCTCAGCCTGCCATCACGATCTGATTTCCCCCTTTCAACTCAATTCTCCTCTCTATTGTGTACCTCCCCGTCCCCTGCTCAGCTCTGAGCCCCCGTTTATATATGCAAAGACTCTTTGATGTGCGCTACTAAAGAGTAGGTTTATATGTTCCAAGTCTCGTCTTTGGCAGCCTGGAATAATTGGCAGAAGCTTTGAAATTTCGATCTTTCCCTTCATCCTCCCCCATTAATCTCAGCCAGGGAAGGGACCTCTTTAGAGATTTATATCCTCCTTAATATGAATTATGTTTTCTTCTTTAAAAGGCAGACGTGGTTGTTTTAACTGATAATTTTTTCTCGATTAGCATTACCAGTAACATTTATGGAGTGCTTATGTACCAAGAATTATATTCAGTAGATTACCAGTGCTAGCTCCCTTAATTCTTATGATATCCTGAATATGGGTGTTTTGTCTACATAGACAGGCGAGAAAACTGGACTGAGGGAGAGTAAACAGTTGTCTGTGGTTTCACGGCTATTGAAGCTCAGAGATGGGATTCAAACTCATGACTTTATTTATTTACGGCTTTATTTATTAATTTACTTGGCTGCACCAAGTCTTAGCTGCAGCCTGAGGGATCTTTGGTTGAGGCATGTGGAATCTTTAGTTGGGGCATGCAGACTCTTAGTTGGAGCATGTGGGATCTAGTCCCCCAGCCAGGGATCAAAGCCAGGGCTCTGCATTGAGAGCATGGAGTCTTAGCCACTGTACCACCAGGGAAACCCCTCTATCACTTTAGAGTACACTTCTTTTGCCAAGACTCTGATAGCAAATATTTTAGGCTTTGCAGGCCATATATGGTCTCTTTCCCACAGTCTTTTCTTAATACCTCTTTACAAACATAAAGCTATTCTTAGCTAGAAGGCTGTAAGTAATATGGCATGGACTACATTTGAACTGCAGGCCGTAGTTTGCCAGCTATGTTCAGAGCTTCTGTCTTTGATCACTATAGCCAGGAGTGGGGGCCAGTGGGGCACACTTCGGGCCTGCTTGGGCTTCACGAGCGCCATGAATACCAGGCACATGGCAGCAAGCTATGATTTAGAGGCAGGCAGAGCCTGTGCGCTTCAAAGAACTAGAATGTTCCAGCTGGGTTTTTGAAATGGGAATTAGGACGACAGGCCTGAGGACTGAATTGTTTGTTTGCTTTTTAATCTCCTTGTCCCATTGGTCACACTGAGCATGCAAGGCCCCAGGTGACAAGAGAGTGAATTCTGTGGCACTGTTCTCCTCTGAGACTGTGGGCAACAACTGCTTGGCTGTTCCTTGTTTCTGAGACACATTCATCATCAGCCTGTTTGGGGAGAAGAGGAAGGGATGGAAAGGGTAATAATTAGAGTCGGGGTCTTCCCTTCCTCATTGCCCTCCATCAACAGATAATTATTTAACATTTATTATGGAGCATCAGGGAGACCATGTGGTAGGCAGGTAATAGGTTAGAGCTTAGAGATGATAAAGATCTAATGTAAGAGAGATTGACAAGAGGAGGAAATCAACAGACTGCAAGGGTATGAAGGGTATGAAGAACTGGAAAGAACCTTGGCTGATTTTGTGAGGGCCAGCCTGGGTGACTGGGGGAATGGAGATGCCAGTAAATAATAGAAGACAGAGCAGAGAGTCGGGTTGGGAGGGGGGGTGTCAAACTCTGTACTGGATGAATTTCATCCGAGAATACTGCACTTTTCACATGGAAATGTCAGACCAGCAGTTTGAAACACAGGTTCAGAACTAATGAAACTTTTGGACTAAAGAGTTTTGTATTTAGCCCCAGGACAACTTGGACCTATTGGGAAAAAAAATGTGCAGAGGTGTTTCTTCACAAAAGCTCTGTTTAGAAAAATTGTTTTGGAGGAGGAAAAGGTCTTGTGAGGTAACATTTCCAATGATCCTGGCTGTAACATAATGAGACTGGGAGCCAGGGTCTGGGTAGTGAGACAAGAAGTGACAGAGGGAGTTCCCTGGTGGTCCGTAGGGTAAGAATCTACCTTCCAATGCAGGGGATGCTGGTTTGATCCCTGGTTCCCTGGTTGGGGAACTAAGCGTGCTCCACATGCTATGGGGCAACTAAGGCCATGTGCCCCGACTAAAGAAGCCAGTGTGCCCTAGCTACTGAGCCCGTGTGCTCTAGAGTCCACACTCCACAGCAAGATAAGCCCATTACTGCAGTGAGAAGCCCACACTCTGCAAAAAAGACCCAGTGCAGCGAAAAAAAAAAAATGACAGAGAGATGCAAAAGATATTTTGCAAAAACTTAGCAAAAAATTACAGATTTTTTCCTTTAAAAATAGTATTTTCCCTAATAGTTTATTTGGAAAAATACTAAACCAATCATCAGAAAAACCAATACAAACCATACCCATATTCTCATCACATACAACCGCCAGTTGTTAGTATTTTTTGCCATATTTGCTTTCTGTATCTTTCTCTTTTCAGAAGGACACTCCTATAATACACAGCCACGTTGTAATGATTACACTCAGGACATTTAACAAAGATACCATAGTTTCACCTAATATGTAACCTATTTTTCAAATTTCCATGATTGTCCTAACAATAATTTTTATAGCTTTTTTTTTCAGTATTCAATCAATGGCTCAGCATTGTATCTTCTTTATCACGTCTTTTAAAACTTACTTAATTTAGAACAGTAGCCCTTTCTCTTTTGGTCTTTTGTGGCACTGACCTTTTGAAGAATTTGGAGCAGTGGCTTTAAAGAATGCCTGATGATTTGGATCTGTCTGAATGCTTCCTCGTGATTAGATTCAAGTTGGTGGGTTTTGGCAGGCATAATATAGGCAGGGCAGCATCTCAAGAAGAGCACATCCCAAGCCTTGTCAAATCAGCTTGTCCCATGTTTACCAATGTTAGGCTTGAGCTTTTGGTTAAGGTGGTGTCTGTCAGATTTCTTCATTGCAAAGGCAACTTTCCCCAGATTTGTTGAATGATGCTTGGGACTTCTTGGCTATCCTGATCTCCAAGACCATTCATTTAATATTTTAGCTTACATTGATTATCCTTGCCTGAAGTAAATATTGCATCTGTGGCTGAAAAATGGAGATTTTCTAATCACTTAATTCTTTCTACATTTTGCTGGGTCTCATTCTTCTGTTAAAAAGAAATTTCTTTCCTTCAGCTTTTGTTTTTAGTATTTTTATGGACTCAAGCACTTAAAAAAAATTAAGTTCAACAAGTTCTGTAACTGTCATTGTTATTTTTGAAAATTGAAATACAATTTACACACAGTGCAATGTCCAAGTCTTAAATATGCAGTTACAAGAATTTGATAGGCATATATACTCATGTTATTTACACCCCTACTAAGATGCAGAATATTTCCATCACCACAGTAAGTTTTCTTGTGTCCCATCCCAGTTAATTCCTATAATAACTCCACATAATCACACCTCTGTGTTCTTTGTAACACTAAACTATTCCAGATTTGGCTAATGAGTCTCTTGAAGCTGTCTTCTAGGTCTTTTTGTCGTCAGTTCAGTTCAGTCCCTCAGTTGTGTCCGATTCTTTGCAATCCCACGGACTGCAGCACGGCGGGCTTCCCTGTCCATCACCAACTCCCAAAGCCTGCGCGAACTCATGTCCATCAACTGATGTGATGCCATCCAGGCAACTCATCCTCTGTCACCGTCTTCTCCTCTTGCCTTAAATCTTTCCAGCACCACAGTCTTTTCCAATGAGTCAGTTCTTCACATCAGGTGGCCAAAGTATTGGAGTTTCAGCTTCAGCATCAGTCCTTCCAATGAATATTCAGGGATGATTTCCTTTAGGATTGACTGGTTTGATCTATTTGCAGTCCAAAAGGCTCTCAAGAGTCTTCTGCAACACCATAGTTCAAAAACATCAATTTTTTGGCGCTCAGCTTTTTTTATGGTCCAACTCTCACATCCATACATGGCTACTGGAAAAACCATAGCTTTGACTAGACCTCTGTTGGCAAAGTAATGTTTCTGCTTTTTAATATGCTGTCTAGGTTGGTCATAGCTTTTATTCCAAGGAGCAAGCATCTTTTAATTTTGTTGCTGTAGTCACCATCTGCACTGTCTTTGGAGCCCAAGAAAATTAAGTCTCTCACTGTTTCCATTGTTTCCTCACCTATTTGTCATGAAGTGATGGGATAGGATGCCATGATCTTCGTTTTCTGAATGTTGAGTTTTAAACCAACTTTTTCACTCTCCTTTCACTTTCATCAAGAGGCTCTTTAGTTCTTCTTTGCTTTCTGCCATAAGAGTGGTGTCATCTGCATATCTGAGGCTATTGGTATTTCTCCCAGCAATCTTGATTCCAGCTTGTGCTTCATTCAGCCCAGTATTTCATGTGATGTACTCTGCATATAAGTTAAATAAGCAGGGTGACAATATACAGCCTTGATGTAGTCCTTTCCCAATTTGGAACCAGTCTGTTGTTCCATGTCCGGTTCTAACTCTTGCTTCTTGACCTGCATACAGATTTCTCAGGAGGCATAGGTGGTCTGATATTCTCATCTCTTGAAGAATTTTCCACAGTTTGTTGTACTTCACACAAAGGTTTTGGTGTAATCAATAAAGCAGAAGTAGATGTTTTACTGGAACTCTCTTGGCTTTTTGATGATCCAACGGATGTTGACAATTTGATCTCTGGTTCCTCTGCCTTTTCTAAATCCAGCTTGAATATCTGGAAGTTTTCAGTTCATATACTGTTGAAGCCTGGCTTGGAGAATTTTGAGCATTACTTTGCTAGCGTGTGAGATGAGTGCAATTGTGCGGTAGTTTGAACATTCTTTGACATTGCCTTTCTTTGGGATTGGAATGAAAACTGACCTTTTCCAGTCCTGTGGCCACTGCTGACTTTTCCAAATTTGCTGGCGTATTGAGTGCAGCGCTTTCACAGCATCATCTTTCAGGATTTGAAATGGCTCAACTGGAATTTCATCACCTCCACTAACTTTGTAGTGATGTTTCCTAAGGCCCACTTCATTTTGCATTCCAGGATGTGTGGCTCTAGGTGAGTGATCACACCATCGTGGTTATCTGGGTCATGAAGGTCTTTTTTGTATAGTTCTGTATATCCTTGCCACCTCTTCTTAATATCTTCTGCTTCTTTTAAGTCCATACCATTTCTGTCCTTTATTGTGCCCATCTTTGTGTGAAATGTTCCCTTGGTGTCTCTAATTTTCTTGAAGAGATCTCTAGTCTTTCCCATTGTATTGTTTTCCTCTATTTCTTTGCATTGATCACTGAGGAAGGCTTTCTTATCTCTCCTTGCTATTCTTTGGAACTCTGCATTCAGATGGTTATATCTTCCCTTTTCTCCATTGCCTTTAGCTTCTCTTCTTTTCTCAGCTCTTTGCAAGGCCTCCTCAGACAACAACAATTTTGCCTTTTTGCATTTCTTTTTCTTGGGGATAGTCTTGATCACTGCCTCCTGTACATCGCCATGAACCTCCGTCCATAGTTCTTCAGGTACTCTGTTTATCAGATCTAGTCCCTTGAATCTATTTGTCACTGTAAGGGATTTGATTTAGGATATGACTTTTTGTCATATTGCCATCAGTTTTTGAGTTCATTCTTGCTCTCCAGCACGATAAGATGCTCTAGACCGCTGGAACCAGGTATTTCTTTAAGAAGCACATATTTTGTGTGTGCGTGTGTGTATCAATGGTATTTAGAATCCAGATTTAGTTGCTGTATATATTAATTCCCTAGGGCTGCTGTAGCAAGATGTCATAAGCTGGTTGGCTTAAAACAACAGAATTGTAGGCCTTTCTTGGTGATCAAGTGGTTGACAATCCTACTGTTAATGCAGGGAACACAGGTTTGATCCCTGGTCCAGGAAGATTCCACATAGCTCGGGGCAACTAAGCCTGTGCACCACAACTACTGAGCCTGTGCACCCTAGAACCTGCTCTCTGCAGCAAGAGAAGGCACTGCCGTGAGAAGCCCAGGCACTGCAACTATCGAGTAGCCCCTACTCACTGCAACCAGAGAAAGCCCTCAAGCAGCAGTGAAGATCCAGTGCAGTCATAAATACAGAAGGAAATCAATATATTACAGAAACAAACAACAGAAGCTTATTGTCTTCCACTTCTGGCTTGAAGTCTGATATCAAAGTGTCTGCAGTCATGCTCTCCCTGCAGGCTCTAAGGAAGTCTCCTTTGCTGCCTCTTCATACCTCCTGGTGCTGTCTGTCCTTGGTGTTCCTTGACTTGTGGCTGCCTTGCTTTAATATGAGGAGGAACTTGTAGGGCTACCATCCATGGGGTCACAAAGAGTTGGACACGACTGAGCAACTGAGTGTGCACACATGCACACTTTAATATGTCTGTTTACACAGGACTGTCTCCCCTCTGTGTGTCTGTATGTCTTCACATGGCTATCTTCTCATAAGGCCACCAGTCATGGATATAAGGGTTCACCCTAATCTAGTAAGCTCTCATCTTAATGATTACATCTGCTAAGACCCTCCTTCCAAATTAGATGACATTTGCAGGTATCTGGGGTTAGGACTTCAATGTATTTTTCTAGGGGACACAACTCAACTTTTAATACTTATAATATGCTTACTGAAAGTAAGATGCCATTTTTCTGGGCCATTTCAGTGAGAGCTAGGTTGAAATCTGTATCTATATATACACACACACACACATATGTAATTATCAGTTTCCCAGCTGGTGGCTTGGTGATAAAGAATCCCCCTGCTAATGCAGGAAATGCAGGTTCCATCACTGGATCAAGGACATACTCTGGGGTAGGAAATGGCAACCCACTCCAGTATTCTGTCTGGAGAATCCCATGAACAGAGGAGCCAAGAGGATCCTGTCCATAGGGCCACAGAGTCGGGCACGACTGAGCACACACGGCATGCGTAATCATGAGTTTATACTGTATACTCAATTTCAGTGCCACGGGATTCTCCCTTTCCTCTTGCTCATCCTGTATTTGTATCATGAACCCTGGCAAGTAGGATTTGTCTACTCGTATGATACAAACAAAATAGTGTCAGAATTCAACATCAACACCATCAACAACAGTCTAAAGTTCAAGATTTTTTGCAGTTTCATTTGTCCTTAGAATATATTTCATCAAGGTTATTCAGCTAATATATTGTATTCAAAAATTATGTGAATTACTTTTTTGTATGCGGTTATTTTAATATTTTGATGTCAATTAGGGTTATTTGTTTTGAGTGTATTCAACTTTAGGTTTTTAATTGATTTAGCTTGTGTTTTGAATATGTGAATCCACTTCTTTCTTCCTTGTTGATTTAACTTATTTTTAAAAATTCATAAAATGTTAACTTCTTAAAACTATATAAAAATCATACTCAGAATTCTCCCTCCCTTCCCGAGTTCTTTTATTACATTCTGACTCACTCCCATTTAGGTAACTAAAATTATTATTTCCTGGATCAATTTCCTGTGTTTTATTTTGCAAAAATTAACAAGCACATAAATATGCACAGGTATGCAAGTATGTATTTTTTCTTATCTCTCCTTATTTCTTACACAAAAATCAGTGTATTGTAAAAAGTCTAATGCAACTCTTGACATTTTTTTTTTAGTTTACAATATATCAATCATTCAATAGCAGTTCATAGATACCTTCCTTACTTCTTATAGCTGTAGAGTTCTCTATTGTGTGGTTTGTCATTTATATAATCAGCCTCTTGTGGATGAGTGCTTAGATCATTTCCAATCATTCTTGTTGCAAATAATGTAACAAAGAAAATCCTTGTGGTTGTTTTTATCACGTAATTGTTGGAGAGGTATCTTTAACGTCAACTTTTGAAAATGGGACTGCTAAGCCAGAAGCCAGAAGTGTTTGTAGCTGAATCAGGTATTGCCCAAGTCCTCTCCATTGAAGCTGTACCATTTTTTCATTCCTACCAATAACATATGCAGGTGCAAACAGACTGGCTGTAAAGATTTTGAAATTATTGCTAATTTTTTAATGTGAGAAAACAGTTAATTTGCCTTTCTTCATTAAGAATAAAGTAGAACATCTTTTAATATTTTTGTGTATGTGAATAAATTTATTTTTGAGTGTGAGTGAAAGTCAGTCATTTCCAACTCTTTGCAAACTCATGGACTGTAGCCCTCTGTCCATGGGGATTCACCACCCAAGAATACTGGAGTGGGTTGCCGTGCCCTCCTCCAGGGGATTTTCTCAACCCAGGGATCGAACTCACGTCTCTCACATTGCAAGCAGATTCTTTACCAGCTGAGACACCAGGGAAGCCCAAGAATATTGGAGTGGGTAGCCTGTCCCTTCTCCAGGGGATCTTCCCAACCCAGGAATCAAACTGGAGTCTCTTACATTGCAGGCAGATTCTTTACCAACTGAGCCACAGGGGAAGCCCCAATTTATTTTTGATTGAAATATAACTAATTTATAATGTTAGTTTCAAGTGTTCAGCAAAGTGGTTCAGTTATACATATACATATACCTGAATAGACAGATGTGTGTGTGTGTGTGTGTGTGTGTGTATATATATCTTTTCAGATCCTTTCCATTATAGGTTATTACAAGATATTGAATATATTGCACTCTGCTATATAGTGGTTCCTTGTTATTTAACTGTTTCATATATAGTAGTGGAATATCTTTTGATATCTTTAGAAGACGTTGTATGTTTTTTGTTGAACTGTTTGTTTACAACTTTAAATAATTTTATTCTCAATATTATTGTATTAAAGATGTTAGGCTTTTATGATTGTACACGTTGTAATTTTTTTCTCCAAATTTCTTGTTTGTCTTTAGACTTATTTTTTTATCATTGGAAAGATTTTTTAAATGTAGCTAAATAATGAGTCTGTTTTTTTAAATTGTTGCTAGGTGTCCAATCACAGTTAGAAAGGCTTTTCCTGTGTCTAGTACTTGCATTGTTCCATCCCTTACATTCAGGTCTTTTGTGCATTTGGAGTTTATTCTGCTAATGATGTAAAGAAAGAAGCCAATTTTATCATGTTCTGAGAGGTGCTTCAGTTGCTTTAATGCCTTTTGTTAAAAAGTCCATTTTTTTCCTCAGTGTTTTAAAATGTCAGCTTTCAGTTCAGTGTCAGTTCAGTCACTCAGTCGTGTCCAGCTTTATAATATATAATACTAAA
>SJYQ01000926.1:185377-198790 GCA_006410935.1 Redunca redunca | reverse complement strand
CTGATTTTAGAATCAGAACCTTTCTTTCTTATTGTTTCCATTTTCCTCTATAACTTACCCATCAATTTATTTTTGGCATTTTTGATTCATTTCATTTTACATGTCTTTTGTATTCATCACATAATTGGGTTTTGCACTTGGAGCCAACCTGAAAATTTCTTTATTTTAATAGATACATTAGTGCATTTATATTTATTAATGTGACTCACAGGTTTGGCTCCAACTTTGACATCTTTTTTTTGTATTTACTATAAGCATTATGTTGTANTATGTTGTATTTATTGTGTTTCTTTCTGTTCTCCATTCTTTGCTTTTTCCTTTTTGTATTTCTCTCAGAATTTAAGAATTTTTACAGTTGTTCTAGTAGTTTATACTTTGTATGGCACCCATGCCCCCTTTTTTTCTCACTTAGGGATTTACTATTTTGTTGTCAAGTTTAAATGTAAATTTTGACTCCTCTCTACTGCCTATGTGGGCAATCTTCTTCTTTATCTCTTATTTCCTCAGTATTTTAAAAATTTGAATTATATATATATATATGTACACACACATATATATATATTTATAGAACATTTAGCATTTGCATTATGGTCTTCTATTCTTGGGGCTTCCCAGGTGGCGCTAATGGTAAAGAACCCTCCTGCCAATACAGAAGGCATAAGAGATGCTGGTTGGATCCCTGGGTCAGGAAGATTGCCTGGAGAAGGGAATGGCTACCCACTCCAGTATTCTTGCTTGCAGAATCCCATGGACAGAGGAGCCTGGTGGGCTACAGTCCATAATGTTGCAAAGCAACTTAGCATGAATACACATACTTGTATTTTCAACCCACATTGTTTTTAGTCTTAGAGCACCAATTAAACATACTCAGTACTTGAATTCTTTTCTTGAAGTTCCCCAGACATCTCATCTCAGTTAGATGAAGTTTGACTTCTAGTAGACTCCTCAGAAGGGGTTTCTGAATACAGTTTTCCCTCCATTTTTGCATGTTTGAAAGTGAAATTTGCTCAGTCATGTCTGACTCTTTGTGACCCCATGGGATATAGAGTCCACGGAATTCTCCAGGCCAGAATACCGGAGTGGGTAGCCTTTCCCTTCTCCAGGGGATCTTCCCAACCCAGGGATCGAACCCAGGTCTCCTGCATTGCAAGCAAATTCTTTACCAGCTGAGCCACAAGGGAAGCCCAAGAATACTGAAGTAGGTAGCCTAACCCCTCTCCAGTGGATCTTCCCAACCCAGGAATCCAACTGGGGTCTCTTGCATTACAGGAAGATTCTTTACCAATTGAGCTATCAGGGAAGCCTTTGCATATTTAAAACTTTTCTTTTAGCTTTGGTATTTGAAGGACAGCTTGGCTGGATATAAAATTCTTTGCTCACACTCTGTTCTGGAGTTTTTAAAAAATGCTGTTCCATTGTTGGAAGAAATTGAGAAGCCTAACTTAAAATCTTTTCTTCAAATATCAAGGTTAGATGAAAGTTAAGTTGGGTCAAGAGATGGCTGACTCAAACATTCCAGTCAATTTCCCAGGTACATGTTGGGGCATTTCAATACACAAATCCTAGTCTTTTATTTCTAAAAAGTTTTCTTGAATGATAGGTTTAAATATAATTTCTGTTCTATTTTTCTCTCCCTCAGAGATTCCAGTTACATATATTGGATTATCTTTATTGTCTTCTATGGTAATCATGTTTTCCCTAATTATTTTTTGAACACCTTCTTTTCATCATTTTTTTTCTTGACTGTTTTGTGTCTTTCTTTAATGTTTCTTGTTATATTTTTAGCTGAATGTATTCTCTCTTGGGTCCTTTGTAATTTAGTTTTTATTTCTAAGATAATTTTGTCTTTTTCTTCAATTAGTTTTCTAAGTTTAATGAACACTTGCTTCACATCTTTCTGTTTTGGTCTATTTCTGTTTTCAGGTTTTCAATCTTCAATTTGAACTGTTTTTATATGTGCAAATGCCTGTTTGGGGATATCTAATCCAGATTGAAGTGTTGCAGTATAATTTTCTTCTGCTTCTTGGTTGGATTTGGGAGTGAATTTTCACCAACTGAAAGATTTTAAAAACTCATTTTTATCTTTCTTTTTGTAGTAACTTTGTATGGATATCCTCTGTAATTTTCTGTTTATTTTGAAATATTTATTTCTCCAGACTGGCAGTAAGAGTTGCCTGAAGACAGGGATGAAGGTTTACCAAAATTATTTTTGGAGCAGTCTTACGTGAATTTTGTTAGTTCAAGAGCTCCCTCTTGTTGAGATATAAAATGCTACTCTGCTGTGTGGTGCCTGAGACAGGAGAGGGGTTAGAATGCCTTCTAAGTTGGTGATTTTCTTTAGTTTCTGTAGAATTATTAATATCCATCTCCTGTTCCTTCTTTCCGATTGCTATTAAGCCTCCAAATGATGCTCCTTGGAAGTCTTTCTCTCCTTCAGAACTCAGAAGCAGCCCCTCCTCAAGATTGTTGTCTTTGGCCCCTTGCATCTTTGAGACTTTCCCAATTGATGTCCCGGTATCCAGGGTTCAGCATTAGTCTAACATTGTCTCAACATTTCTCCACTCTGGAGGTGCTTTCTTTTTCTAGTTCCTAAACCCTCTTCCCCTCTCTCACCCGTTGTTTCTCTCCCTTCTCTGGCATGCATTCTCTAGATGACTCTGCTGGTTTGGTTTATTTCCTGACTTATGAGTGATTTTAATTTCAAAGTAATCTTGGCTTCCTACTTATGGTATAGCTGGGTTATGAATGAATTTACTCTTCTGTTGATTTTTTTAGGATGTATGTATTGATTTTGATTTAAGTACCTACTTTTATCCTACGGGAGCTTAGAGTCCTCAGAAGCTTTTAATTTGAAATAAATGTTAGAGATTATTTATTCCAAACCCATCTATTTACAAATGATGAACTTAATCACATTGACTGCAAACATTCCCCTCAGGGTTACATAGGAGCAGAGCCAAGACTACAACCATTCTTCCTTCTTATCCTTTAACAATAATACTTTTTCAAAACAGTTAAATTGCACTATGGGGAGAAATCCCCAAAGTCATAAGTCTCAGGGGTTCCCACACACTTATTTGTATCCCAAGAGGCTACACAAAATAGTAGTTGCTCTTCTTAGTTGCTTGAAATTACAACAAATGTCCAAGGAAACATTTCTGATCCAAGAGGAATTTGTCTTCATCTTATCTCTCTATGGGCAGGAAAGGTAGAGATTCTTAGGGGTCTGATTGAGTCTAGAGGATTATTTGCATGTAGGAAGTTAAGAGAAGAAACAAAAATGCAGAATGGTCTCCTCTCCTTTCCCCAGAATCCTTCAGGATTGTTTTACCACTGATTTTCCATTTGTTTCTCTGGCAAAGAAACCACAGAGGTAGAACTGCAGGGTCAAGGCCCAAAACACTGGTGAAGACTTACTCATTCAGTCCCACAACACAAATGGTGACTTTATGATATTGTAGACACTCAGCTGAACATGGTGAGAAATAGTGAGGAACAAAGCAAAGTTGTTTTCCATAGAGAGTTCATTGTCTAATGGAATGAGTCTGCGTGCATTACACAACCAGTGTGGCAAGTGCTGTAAGATGTAAATACAACTGACATTGGGAGGAAACAAGAGAGGTGGAAACAGGGATTCTGCCTTGCTAAACTAAGAGGCATTTGAGTTGAGTTTTAGAGAATGAATAGGAGTTTGCTAGAGATAAAATTCAGGAACTCACTTCATATTTAGTGAATTGGAAGCAAGTGGAAAATAACTGGAAGATTAGGCATGGCTGTGTACCAGAGGCTAGATCTTTAAAGTCCAGTATATCTCAAACTTCAACTTGTAGGCAATAGGAGGAGGTAAAGTGACTTAAGTAGGTCAGTGACAGGATGAATTTTGTGTTTTAGAATACAAGGTGGATTGGAAGGGGCATGCCTGGAAGGAGGGAGTTGAATTAGGAGTCTACTGTCATAGAACTGAAAGATGACTTACTTGACTTCCCTCGATGACTTACTACTCTCTCGCTCTGTACCTTTATGTACAACCACTGCCTGCTGGAATCCATCAGACATCTAGACTCAACTCGTCCAAACCTAAACTCATGATTGACTCCTTCCTACCTTAACATAAATTCCCTGTTTCAATTCTCAAGACCAGTCACCCAAACCACAAAGGAAGAATCTGCTTCTCCTTCACTCCATACATCCAATAGTCATCTACCCTTAAAAATTCAAAGTCTCAGATATCCTCTCTCTCAATTCCAATTGTCACTTTCTTGGTGAGGGCATAAGGAGAATAATGTAGTGTGAAAAACCATGTTGGGGTCAGTGAACTAGAGGTTCCAATGAGGTCACAGAAATTCTGGAAAGGGAGTAAGAAACTGTGTTGGGAAGGCAGGAGTCTGGTTGGCGAGTGTGATGCTTGAAGCTGAGGTTTCAAAGGTGGCTTGTTGATCTGAAGGTTCGGTGTGGCCATGTGAATGAGCTTGAAGTAGGAGCAGGACATTATTAGCAGAGATAAGGAGCTTAAGTTGCTGAGAGGCTGGAGTATGATTTGGGTCATCAGTGTAGATATTAAAGTCCCTAAGATAATGACATGGCATCCCACTCCAGTACTCTTGCCTGGAAAATCCTGTGGACGGGGGAGCCTGGTGGGCTGCAGTCCATGGGGTCGCTAAGAGTCAGACACAACTTAGCGACTTCACTTTCATGCATTGGAGAAGGAAATGGCAACCCACTCCAGTTCTTGCATGGAGAATCCCAGGGACGGGGGAGCCTGGTGGGCTGTCGTCTATGGGGTCGCACAGTCGGATACGACTGAAGCGACTTAGCAGCAGAAAGATAATGACAGTAGTAAGAGCAGTAGTAAGAGCAGTAGTCATCATTGTTGTCATCATCTTCATAGTTATACTAGTTGATATACGTATACATAGTTATGTATATACATATACATATATACATAGTTATACTAGGGGGGTATCCAAGAGCTATCATGAGGCAATAGGAGGTCATGTTCATCCCTAGATGCACATTTGTGTCAAAGATGTGAAGGAGAACTGGGATACTGTTTCTGAGATCAGCAGAGGAGAAAAGAATTTTTAAGAGGCAGAGGTAGTGTCTACAGCACCAAAGGATGCTGAGGGGACTCGGGGCTTGGTGCCTGGAAACCACTGGCAGCCTGGGCAGGAACAGCTCCAGAAGAATGGATGCTTGACTTTAGAGATCAGAGCAGTGAATGAATAGGATAGACGGGGTTAGAAACTGTACACACGGGGTGGAGGAACTCATCTGTGAACAAAGGAAGAAATGAGGTGATGCTAAAGGGACACATTTATCAAATGAAGGAGGTTTTTGCTTTTGTTGCCTTTTTTTTTTTTTAATTAAAGCGAAGGGAAACGTGTGCCTATTTATGCTTCATTCTCTCACTCTCTGGGGAAGGTGGGGAGGGGCTAAGGAAAGGTGTGGTTTTATAGCAAGAGGGAAAAGTCAAAATGTTCACACCTAAGTCCTCCATATCCTTGGTAAGGAAGGATGTGGAAGCACAGTGACTCACATCTACTATCACTAGCCCAGACTTTCCAGAAGCTGTCACTTGGAAAGAAATAAACTCCAGCTTTCTAAGATTAACTGATGAATTCTCTCCTTCTTGTCTAATTTTGAACTTCGGCATTTTGAGAGCAGTGAAATTGTTATGGATTACGTATTTGTGTTCCCCACACCCCCTGCCAAATTCGTATATCGAAACCCTAATCCCTGGTGTTATTGTATTTGTGGATGACTAGGTCAGAGGATGAGGGTGGAGTCTCAATGAGGAACTCTTGTTGTCATTTTTGTTTAGTTGTTAAGTTGTGACCAGCTCTTCTGTGACCCTATGGACTGTAGCCTGCAAGGCTCCTCTGCCCATGGGATTTCCTAGGCAAGGCAAAAATAATGGAGCAGGTTGCCATTTCCTTCTGTAGGGGATCTTCCCCACCAAGGGATCAAACTCCCATCTCCTGCTTGGGAGGCAGATTCTCTACCACTGAGCCGCCAGGAAAGCCCCTTACGAAGGATTATTGCCCTTGTAAAAGACCCAACAGGGCTAACTTTCTCTCTTTTTCTCTCTCTCTCTCTCCCTCCATCCTCTCCTCCTCCACGTGAGGATACAATGAGAAGGTGATCATCTATAAGCCAGGATGAGGGCTCTCATCATGAACTGAGTCTGCCAGCGCCAGGATCTTGGATTTCCCAGTCTCTAGAGCAGTGACCAATGGATGCTTGCTGTTTAAGCCACCCGGTCCCTGGTACTCTTGTTATAGCAGCCCAAACAGACTAAGATAGAAAGCCAAGTTCCCCCTGCTCTATAGCATCAGAGAGGCTGCCGTCTCTTCTCCCTCCTCCACACGAGCCTTTAAACTGTCTATTTCTGTGTTCCCAGATTACGATCGGCTTCAGTTTTCCGTTGACAGGCTGAGCGCGTTGGCTCATTCATGGGGTAGACGGTTGTTGCCTGTTCTCCAGCCATGACAAATTGCCGACTGCTGGCATCACTGATGAAATAAGTAAGGCCCCTGCCACCTCAGCTTCTATTACTTTTTAATATGAGTTACTTTAATAGAAAGACTTAAATGCTTCTTTCTGCTGCTTTGCTTCAGCACTTCTGGGGTCATAAATTCTTCTCCCTCTTGTCTGCTATTACTGGCATATCAATCCTTTCTAGTTCCGTGAGCACTAAAATTGAAAGAAAACAAGGTTGTGGCTTTATGCATTTTTAATTTAAAGAAATCCCAGCTTTGAAGTTGAGGGAAACAATGCTTCTGGCAGAATGGCTTGGCCACCACGAAAGCCTTCAGAGAAGTTGGACCCCTGGAAGTTCTGCAGGCAATTGGCTCCATCCTTCAACTTCAAGGGACGCTCAGCTGACTGTGCTCTTATGAATTCCAATCAGGTTGCATATCTTCCCCACTCACCCCTCTTGTTTTGTTTCCCTCCTGAGAACAGACACAAACCAACTGGGATAGGAGAGTTTACACTCTCAGCCTTAGAGAAGAATCCATGCATCATTGGATTTGTCCCCAAGGATCCAAGATGAAATGTTTAGCTGGTTGCATGACAATGAAGGGAAAAGAGTGTCTCCATTCTCTTTAAGGCAAGTCTCTCTGGGCACTTAGTTTCAGGGTCTCAAAAGGCTATAGTCAGAAAGTCCTTCCTCACCTCTGGCTCACGTTGCAACCTCAGGGAGGGAACCTATTCCCTTGAGACAGAAAAAAAAGGCAAGCTGGCAGAAGGCCCAAGAAAGAATGAAATAAAATGTCCCTTTAAGCACGGCCCAGAGGCATGATTAACACCACTGCTCATCAGCATAAAATATATTCAATTATGAGGGATTAAGAGGCTTGGGAAAGCAAAATGCTAAAGCAGATGAAAGATGAGCACAGTAGTGGAAAACAGGGCCCCAGGATGGCAGCGGCTGACATTGCCTCTGGTGTGGAAGTGGCTGTCAGAGGCCGCTGGGGAGTGCGGCTCTGCATTCGACTGGGGCGGAGTGTTTCCCAAATGCTGGGTTCTTGAGATGTTCTGTACTCTTAGGAGGGGCTGGGCCTGGAGAAATGTGCTCTCTGCACAGGCCACACTCACCCTGGAAAAGAAAGTGCTCTGCAAGCAGCTTTGTTTCCCTGAGAGCAATGCTTGCTGAAGGTCATCACTCCAAGGGGCTCCTTGAGAGTGCTGGCCACTGAGACACCCCACAAGGGAGGATCACTTGGATCACTCTCCCAGACTCTCATCTATAAACTTACACAGTTTAGGCAGAGAGGAAGCGTGCTGTGCCTGTGTCTTGGGAAGCAAGGCAGGGCATTGGGTAGGTGGGTGAGAGCCCACCAAACAGAAGGCAGAGAATCAGAAGAACCCCAAGTAACCCCCTCTAGGAGACAAAGTAGTAAGTCCAGAACTAGGACCAGATGGCCTCTCTGCCTGGGAAGAGAAGACCAGCAACCAACAATTAGCTGAACAAGTATTTGTGGCTCCTTCTATTTGTCCATCACTGCTATTTATTTATCACACTATTCATGATGCAGAGAAGAGCTGGTTGGGGGTGTGGGAACTGGGAGAAGACTAGTACTAGAGAATCACTGATGGAGACGCTTAATAATATTTCCGTGAAGCAGGTCCGCAGGTGATCCCAGAGCTGAATTCCCAGAAATATGAGGAATGACTCCAAGATCAGAGCAAATGGTTGAAGAACAGTATGTGATTCAGAGAGTAGTCATTAGAGTCAGGAGGACGTGGGTTTGAACTTAGATTCTGACAGACTACTAGGTGTGTGACTTGAATGAGTGGCTTACCCTTCCTCTGTCTCTTTGTCTTGCACGTCGAATGTTATACTGGTCTCATAACATTGTGGTGAGAGTGATGTTCAGTGTTGTGTGAAGCTCTTAACACAGTCCACAATAAGCTTTCAATGCATATTTGTATTATCACCTTCAGAGATGAAGCTGAGAAAGATGTGCAGAGAATAAAAGAAAGTTAGCACTATCTACAATAGTCAAGATATGGAAGCAACCCAAGTGCCCATCAACAGACAAATGGATAAAGAAGATGTGGTATATATAATGAAATATTACTTGGCCATAAAGAGAATGAAATTCTGCCATTTGCAGCAAGGCAGATGGATCTAGAGAACATTTTGTTTAGTGAAGTAAGTCAGACAGAAAAAGACAAATACTGTATGACATCACTGATATGTGGAGTTGAAAAAATTATACAGATGAGTGTATATGCAAAACAAAAATAGACTGGCAAATGTAGAAAATAAAAAAGAAGTTGCCAGTGGCAAGAGGGAGGTTGGGAGGAGCAAATTACAGGTATGGGATAAGGAGATGTAGACGATCATGTATAAAATAAATAAGCAACAAGGATATAGTGTACTGCACAGGGAATTACAGTATTATAATAATTTATGATAGAGTAAAATCTGTAAAAATACCAGGACACTATACTTTACACTTGAAATTAATATAATGTTAATATTATAAGTCAACAATACTCAATTAAAAAAAAAGAAATAGAAAGTCATTAAGGTGACAGAAGCAAATGGCAGGGGATTTGACAATCTTATAAGCACATCTGTCTGGCCTGGGGCTGTTTGCTTTAGACCATGGATATCATGTTTCCCATGCTCTAGGGGTCTTGAAACTGTTTTATGGTCCCTGACAGCCAAGGTAGGGGAGCCAAACAAGAATGTGAATGGAGGAATTCAGAAACTCAGTCTAAGTGCTTCACGATATGCTGGGATGGATTGAGTTGGATTTGTGTAGGGGATGTACTTAGGTCCAGAGAAAGTGGTTTAATCACACTGGCAGGGCTCTCTGTTACTTGTACCAAAGGTGATGTGGGAAAGGTTAGCCCGTTGACATATACTTGGCCTTTCTGTTCCTAGACAGAAGCATTCTATTTGGGTTGGTTTATAGTGAAATGGTTTAAAGCAACTTTGCAAATTAGGCTCAAATGAATCTGCCTTCCTTCCTTACTTAGAAAGGACTCAGAATGAAAAATGAGAGTTATTCCTTTTTATCCAGGAGAATGGAAGGGTAACGTTTTGTTTTTGTTTTTGTTTTTTGCATACCTAGCCATTCTGAAGGAGATCAGCCCTGGGATCTCTTTGGAAGGAATGATGCTAAAGCTGAAACTCCAGTACTTTGGCCACCTCATGCGAAGAGTTGACTCATTGGAAAAGACTCTGATGCTGGGAGGGATTGGGGGCAGGAGAAGAAGGGGACGACAGAGGATGAGATGGCTGGATGACATCACTGACTCGATGGACGCGAGTCTGAGTGAACTCTGGGAGTTGGTGATGGACAGGGAGGTGCTGCGATTCATAGGGTCGCAAAGAGTCGGACACGACTGAGCGACTGAACTAACTAACTAACTAACTAAGCCTTCCAACAAAAGCGCTAGGCGGATATTACTTGTATCACTTTGCAATGCATTCATTCAGTTCATTCGTTTACCAGATATATATTGAGCTCCCCTTACATGACCTTGGCAATGAGCAAAGCAGCCCCCAGGGAACTCAGAAAGGAACAAGTCAGGTTGACAAACATCTGTAATCAAATGAGGAGAGAGCAATGATGAAAACAGGTGAAGACAGGATCCCCTTCTATCTCTGGGGTGTGTACCGACAGTGCAGAGGAGGGACGGTGGAAAGAGTTGTGACACGGAGCAAGGCCCCTCACTCTCTATGGGCTTTGGCATGGCATGGCCACAGGATGACTAATAAATATTAACTCTCCAAGGAAGTTAAACAAATTGCATGGGAGAGAAATAAACTTGCCGTTTCTCTCTTGGTTCTTAAGCACCTAGGTCATCTCAAGCCTCTAGCTTTGGTACCAAAAACCAGAACTGTAGCTTTCCAGGTGTATCACCAGCCAGAGGTAGTGCTGGAACCAGGGGGGACGGGAAACATGACTGCAGTCCCGTCCACCTTCTGACCGCATTCACCTAGGCTCTAAGTCCCTCATCCTTGCTGACTGGTTGACGCCATAAAAGTAAAGGCAAACGTGAGAGTAGAGAGATCTGTCACAGGAGCTAAGAAATGGAAGCAGGAGAGGAAGATTTTCAAATCCAGCCAAAGAGGATATTACTCATAACCTTTAAGGTTATGCCACCCTGTGTTATGACTACAGAGCAAACTCACAGGCAACAGTAAAGCTCAAGCCAGTAAGTTGAAATAGACATTCTGCCCCTAGTAGGGGTCTGTAAATATCAATTGAATAGATGAATGAATTGTATATGCATGCACCATATTCTCCCAGCCCAAGATTTGATTTGGTTTCCATGGCTAGAGGCCAGATGCCTGCTGGGAAGTCTTCCAAATCACCAGTCCTGATCTTTTCTTAACTGCTCCCAGGGGATCTAGAGAATGATTCTGGTATCTGGCACAAGCAGTGTGGCACTGTGCCCTGCAAGGGTCAATGCGCTATTCCTATTGGCCTTGGGTCCAGGCACCTGCTACGCAGAGCCTACCACCCAGATGGTATAGACTCAGATTCCAGTCCACTTGGAAAGGCGAGGTCCTGCCAACTCCATCTCCAAGGGGACGGCCTATACAGACCCCATATGCCAAACTACCCAGGACTCTGCCAGCCAAAAGAGGGTGAGTGGTCCTGTCCTGTAGCCCCACCAAAAACAGGCACCAGATGGGAAACTGGGGCAAGGGGTGGGGAACAGCTGGATGACATTTGCTACATAATAGCTCTCGAAGGATTTGAAAAATCATTGTTCAATTTCCCTTCCCGCCTCCTCGTGTAAACAAATGTCCTATATCAGGGTTGTGGAAATCAGAATTAAGTGATGAATCTCATCATCATAGCTTTCCGGCCCTCTTCTTCATAAGCACCACACACACACACACACACAAACACACACACACACATAAACACATACACACCACATTCAAGCTTGTACATACAAAGACATGCGTTCACCTTCATTCACCTTCAGCCACAGGGCAATGCTGCTGACTGTCAGTCTAAGGCCTTATTCCATTTATTGTGTATCTAAAGGCTTGCCAGGAGCCCAGGCTTCTTCTCTCAAGTCTCTTTTAAAAATTAAATCTGGCTCTTTGGGGCTGCAACAGGAAGACTGAATTTGAGATACAGTAATTCTAGATATTTATATCCTTTAGTCACTTGCTCAGTTGGTCTTCTGCAGCTGTGGTTTGTTAGGGATTATCCCACCAGAAGGGATGGCAGAAATACACGTATTTAATAGGAATTTTTTTTCCTCCATTTCTTTCTCTGGCTCTAAATAGCCACTTGGAAGGAGGGAGGCTGAACCATAGGAGAGGATCTGAGGGGCCAGGAGCTGGGCGTTGCCCAGGAGCTGGGAGCTTCAGGCCTGCCTGGAGGGAGGAGCAGGATGGGAGCCTGGAAAAACCGGAGCTGGATCCTGGTCCCCAAACTTCAGGAGAGGAGAGGGGCTCTGCAGACACCCCTGTATAGGAGAATTTAAAGCCCACTTCTGCTTTCTGTAGCCCCTAGTTTGAAGGCCAGATGTTCTATGGTCTGGGCAACCCATTATGTCTTTTCTTCATTGCTTCTAGGTACATTCTCTTCACCCCAGAGCGAGGCTCAGGACCTTGGAGGACCCCTGAAACTCCTGCACGAAGCTGTGGAGTCTCCTTCTTACAGGCAGGAGCGCAGGCGTTTACCTGGGAAAGGCTGACACACCTGTAGGTCCTGGTTGCCCATAAACAGTGCTTGGCCTCCTTCCCAAATCCCCTTTTAGGTGTGCAAACACTCAGGGCTACTTTTCCATTCACCTTCTAGCTCCAGTTAATAGTGTCCCAGGCCACAGACATAGAAATCAAACTTATGGTTACCAAAGGGGAAAATGAGGGAGGGAATAAATAAGGGGGTTGGGATTCACAGATACAAACTACTATACATAAAACAGAAAACCAACAAGGATCTACTCTGTAGCACAGGGAACTATATTCAATATCTTGCAATAACCTATAAAGGAAAAGAACCCGAAAAAGAACATATATAGTCTTCCCTGATGGAAGAATCTGCCTAGTAAAGAATCTGCCTGCAATGTATAAGACCTGGAATTGATCCCTGGGTTAGAAAAGTCCCCTGGACAAGGGAATGGCAGCCCACTCCAGTATTCTTGTCTGGAGAACTCCGTGGACAGAGGAGCCTGGTGAGCTAGAGTCCATGGAGTCACAAAGAGTAGGACACCACTGAGTGACTAACAGACATACACACACACACACACACACACACACACACACGTAACTGAATCATTTCTCTGTACACCAGAAATTAACACAACATTGTAAATTAACTATACTTCAATTTAAAAAAGGGAAAAAAAAACCAAGATCCCAGGACCCTTTGCAGGGGGAACGGTGTTTGTACATGTGTTTCTTGAGTCTCTTTAGCAATAATCCCTCAGCCCAGGCAGAGGTTTATTCTTCACCAGAGAAAAGACAGAAAAAGGACAAGACTTCCCTCTTCTTTAAAAGCTGTGCTCTTCGGTTGAGAGCCACTCACTCCAGCTCTGTGTAATGTGACGAAATCTCCCCAAGTGAACCCATCACGTTCTGGGAGCTCAGCATAAAAATTACAGCTGCCTTAGAGGCCACCTGACCCTGATGCATCAAGCCCTGGAGTGAGGCCAAACCACCACTTAAAATGACAATCTGGACAAAGTGGCACAATGACATGTTAAAAATATATAGATGGATATAGATGTAATATGAAAATATACATTCTTCCTGCTCTCACTGTCAGAAGCAGGCATGTTAAAGGTATTAACAATTAGTGTTCCTCTCTGGAGGGATCCTCTAGTTATGTGCTTTGGAACCCAGGCAGGAAGCAAGAATCAGGCAGCAAAGCAAAATTAATCCAGACAAAATGAAATGATGCAGCCCAGGTATCTGGGATG
>SJYQ01000926.1:108331-185307 GCA_006410935.1 Redunca redunca | reverse complement strand
CCCCCACCCCGCCCCCACCACTGTTTGTGGGAGGAAGGCTTTACCTGAGGGGGAATGAGTGCTGCAGGAACCGAGACTACCAAAAGCAGAGTTTTTCATTTCTGAGGGGCGAGACAACCAGGGAGGAGATCTCTATGCAATGTTCCTCCAAACTTCTATCCCTGTCTTTCTAGGGCACCTAGAACTGGGTGGAAAACTTGGCATGCACACCCAGGAGGCACAGATGTGGTCCCCCCCTCCAACTTCCCCCCTCGGGGCTGGCTCCAGGCACACAGAGCTGGAGGTGACTCGGGCTGAGATCTGAGGTCATCTGTCCCCAGCAGATGCCTCCTGTACTAGGGGGATGGAAATTTCCCAGCCTAGCTTGTTTCCTCAGCGGTGGGAGAGACAGAAGCAGTTCTACCTTTGTTTCCAGATTTTAATTTCCTAGAATCTGCCCCAAGGGAATGTTTTATTTTTCCTCTTTCTTTCCAAAATAACTCCTTAGTTCAGACAGGAGAGAACATCTTTTTGCTCTTTCCTGTTTAAGGACAGAAGATGACTTTGCTACTCTTAAAATGCAACACCTTTCTATTTCAGACTCCTTGCTCTGGCTCTTTGTAGTGGGATGTAAAATTCCTAGTACTGACAGACTCAGATCAAATTTCTGGAGAAAGAGTAATTTGGTAATGTGCTCTCCTGTTTTCCAGCCCCCTTTGGGCTTTCTGGCAACCACACTGCAGGTCTCTCTCAGCTCCAGAGTTTACTGCTCTCTCCCTTAAAATTTTCATTTTGCTTTTAGAGTCCTAATGTCTGCCTTTTTTAACCTAAACATTTTTTTTTATTTTGTAACTTACGCTGCCTTGCATTTGGGCAAACTCTGGGAGATGGTGAGGGACAAGGAAGCCTGGTGTGCTGCAGTTCATGGGGTTGCAAAGAGTCAGACATGACTTGGGGACTCAACAGCAACCGGAACTCAGTAAAGTGTACACTGATCTTACCAGTACAGCTCAGTGAACACTCTCCTCTGAACACACACCATGTAATCAACCACCCAACGCACTCCCTCACCCCGTCCACAGCACCCCTCTCTCTGCCTGGACAGAACCCCAACTTCACACCTATCACTATAGATGAGATGTGCCTTTTCTAGACTTTCATATGAATGAAATCAACCCATATATACTCTTGCATGCCTGGTTTTATTTTTCATTCAGCATTATGTTTTGAAGATTCATCTGAGTTGCTGCATGTATCCATAGGTGTCTTATTTTTAATGCTGTGTAGCTTGTTGTAGGAATACACAGAATTCATCTGTTCCTCTGTTGTTTCCAGTGTGGGCTAACATGACTGAAGCTGCTCTGAGCATAGTTTATGTTGGGGTTTTGCTCTTGTTGTTTGGTGGACAAATGCTGTCTTTATTTGGGGGGGTACACCCAGAGTGGAAATGCTGAGTCATTGGACGTGTGTATGTCTAGCTTTCATACATACTTCCAAACCCCGCATTCTAAAGTCCTGTAACAATGTGCTGTAACCATTGGCACTCACGTCCGCAGTGTGTGAGGGTTCCAGTACCTCCATATTCTCTCCAACACTCAGTTTTGTCTCTCTCTTTACTTGAGTTGTCTACATGTGAAGTTGCTGCATGTCTGCTTATCTGGGTTCTCTTGCCCCTTAACTACACCCTTAATCCCTCAAAACTGACTATGTAAAGATTAAGGGGTTAAGCTCCCCTGGGCTGTGTTGATGTTAAAACTGAAAGTTCTGTGTCTAAGAACTCTCTCAGTCCTGGGCAAACTGGGATGGCCAGTCACCCTAAACATAGTATAATGGAAAGGAAAGAGGCTTTGTCAAGGAACCAACCTGGCTTGAATCCTAGTTCACCTACTAGCTGTGTAAAAGTTAGTCAAGGGAAAGAGTGCCAGACAGATGGATAGATATACGACAGAACAAATACAGTAAAATGTTACTGGTACAACCTAGATGATGGGTATACATGTGTGTTAACTGTAAAATTCTTTCTACTTTACTGCATGTTTGAAAATAATAAAATGTTGGAGGAAAGACAAAACAGGAATAATGCTGCTTGGCTGCTCTAGGGTACCACGTCTCAAACCTCAGAGGAAGCTATTTTTTCATCTCATGGAATCACTAAAGAGAACTCATGGCCTCATCCTTTTGGTCTTCACATTTCAGTTGCCCCACCCAGTTCTTCTATTTCCTAAAAACCTTTCAGAAGGAGGGAAGTCGGAGAAAAGAGCAAATCAGAGCAAATGAACAGAACTTGTCTTTAAATTCCAGCAGTCCCATTGCTTTGCTCAGAGTCATCTTATAAACAGAGCCAGAAGCTTGCTGTCACATTCCCCTTTTCCCCGCTGACGTCCTGCTGGCCTCACACAGGCTAAGCTGGACCATTACCCGTGACCTGATGCCTTCTTGAGCCATATTCGCCAGCCTCTGCTTCTAACTTTGCTATCATCTCTGGCAAAGCTGACTTACTTTTATCCTCTTTCAAAGCCATCCCCTGTTCCCATGGCAACTTACTGGGGGTCTTCTGTCACCATGGGAACATGGCTGCTGGGTTTAAATACACCTTATCACCACAGCATTAAAAAATATGGGGAGAGAGGGAGTCTGGTTGTCAGGGAAACAGAATTCAGGTCTTCTCCATGAAAGATGTGCTGGGAAAAAGGATGTGCTGTTGGGAGTTTAGAATCAAAGCCACACCCAATCTGAGTCCTGCTGGGATGGCCACATACCACTGTGTAGATACTATGGTGTGTGTGGGGTGTGTGTGTGTATGTGTGAAATGGTCTTTTCATCCTGGATATCTGAAGAACCTCACTGGAAGGCACCTTGGGGATTTCCAGGGTCTCAGAGGAAACTCAGCTCAGCTGGAGGGCATAGGGATAGCTGGTCTCCCTCTCTCTCTTATCCTCTCTCTAACACACAGAGACATCACTGTAGGGCACCTTCCTTGCCAAGAGGACAGCAATTCCATCATCCCAGGAAAACGAAGCCAAAAGAGGGACCTGAGCATAAAACAAAAGGCATAAACAGGGTGTGTGTGTGTGTGTGTGTGTGTGTGTGTGTTAGTCACTCAGTTGTGTCCGACTCTCTGTGACTCCATGGACACAGCAGCTGCAATAGCCCGCCAGGCTCTTCTGTCCATGGAATTCTCCAGGCAAGAATACTGGAGTGGGTTGCCATTTCCTTCTCCAGGGGATCTTCCTGACCCAGAAATCAAACCCGGGTCTCCCGGGTTGCAGGCAGACTCTTTACCGACTAAGCCATGAATGAAACCTGATAGGGTTTAAATGACATGAAACAGGAATCCCATTTAAATAGGGTTTAAACGATGAGAGATAGGAATCGCATCCACGACGTGGATAAAGACACTGTACCTGAGAAAGGCCAGGACTGCTGCTTCTGGCCAGCAGTTTCTCCTTAAGGCAAACAGGACACTGAACCAGTCAGCCACCGCGTTAGAGTGGCGAGTAGTGGGCACCCACCTTCTTAATCACAGAGGAGAGCTATTGAGCTAAGGAAGACACTTGGCCCATCCCCAGCAGAAGAAAACAAAGAAGTGGAAAACACATGGCCGGCTCCTGGATCACAGGCTTCCAAGGACCAGGAGGTGTGTGGAAGCTCAGTATCACTCATCCACACTCCAAGAAATGAAACAAATACCACCCGATTGATCTCTAAGTCAGGACTGTCCAAGTGTCCAGGCCCTTATGCACATCTGGGAAGTGTATCTCTAGTAGGCTTGGCCCTGGGAAGAAACAGGGACAGATGTGTCCCAGGCGCAGCTGATAGCCCTTCTCCCTTTCCAGGGGGTTCCAGGGTCCTCAGACTGTCATAAGGTGACTCACCGCTACCCATGGCGACATCATGCCCAGCTGAGCCCCCTTCTCAGCCCCATTCCACACACAGTCCCCTCTCCCTCACTACGTCAACCTCGTCTCTCTCAAGCATGGAGTGGAGGAAAGAAAAAGGGATCTGTTCTTGGGAAATGCTGGGGTGGAATCACAGTTTGCCGCTTTCTAGATTTGTGAGCTTGGAGGAATCTCTTATTTAAGTTTCTATTACTAAAATACATTTACAAGATGAGTCTAAGGACTAAATAAGATAATGAATGTAAACTTGCTCTGTAAACAATGGACACAATGTACTGACAAGGACTGATTGTTCAACTCCTGAAAAAGCCCACTTCTGGTCTAACAGGGTACCCTAGACTGTAGGAGTAATTCTGATGTTTGTCAGTTCAGGTCAGAGCTGGGGGTGTGGACATTTCTGGTTGTGAGCTGACTGAGGGCACGAGCCAGCCCCCAGTACCCAGCACTGTGCTAAGTTCACTGTAAGTTCAACAGTGGCTGCTCATTCACAGGTTGGTGCTATTGACTGGGACCTTTGCTGACCTTGACATTGTTCCACACAGGTGTGTGGCAGTGTGTCCACCATATGCTTGGGCAAGACCTCTTCAACAGTGAGAGTCCAAGTGCCCAGGTTCAGACTGAGCAGAGGCAGGCGTGCAGAGTAGCTGTAGGGGGAGGGCTGTGAGTTGTGATTTTCTCCCCCAGGACTGACATGATTCATAGCCCCGGCTGCCAGAAGGGGACCTCTCTGTAGCTTTCGACTCCATTATCTTGAGCTCTCTGCCTCCTCTGGCCACTGCCCCATTTTCTCCTCTTAACACTTGTCCACTTGCCAGGTCAGCTTAGTAATAGCTCCAAGAAAGACAGATTATCAGTCCCTCTGCAGAAAGAGCCACTTATTCATGGCCTCACCTAGAGTTTTATGAAAGGAAAAAGCGTGGCAAGAGGAGTGCTACTTCCTGCTGCCACCTGGGAGGCTTTGCCTGAGAGCAGAATCTAGGTGTTGGGTGAGCTAGAGGAAATGGTAGCATGTAGGATGGAATGGCATCAGAAAGAGGATGCAGGATCTGGGCAACAAGATACAGGGGTGGGACCAGGAAGTCTCCTGGCAACAGTCTCCCAAAGCATGCCTCTGGGTACCACCAGGGGCATGTGGCAGTGTGCCTGGGGCTAACCCATAAGGTACATGCAAATTGTGCTCTCTGGTGAGTCAACTAAAACATCATTTTTGTAGTAAATTGAACACGGATATATTTTGATGCAAAGTACAATTTTTTGCATGAATTGTTAAGAAAACAATTGGGACTTTCAATTTTTTCTTGCTGCTCAGTCCTCGGGGCATGTGCTTAGAGCCACGGAGATATGAATTTTCTCTCTTCTGACATTAGGGTATTTCATTTAATCATGCATTCATCCATTCAACAAATATTTTTTGAGTGACAACTATGAGTTAGGCAGCAGTGAGAAAAACACACAGACCTTGGGTTCATGGAGTTTCTACTCGTGGGGAAATCTTTGAAAGCGCCGATGAGCCCAAATTCTCTTATTGGTGTTTGAAGATCAGGCCATAGGAAACTATGAACTTCCTTTCCGGTTATCAAATCCACAAGCAGAGATCAGATAAGCAAAAACTGCTTGTTGGATGAACGAGTGAATGATGGATGGTTTCCAACACTGGATGAGGAGACCAACTAGTTGACTCTGAAAGTGCTGTGTGGGTCCTGACTCTGTGCTGTCTCTCCCTTGTGCCCTGTGGACTTGGCAGAGAGGTGCTCTTGGACTCCCTGGGGGGTGGGGTTGAGGTTTTTGGAGCTCCCTCCAATCTGTCTCTTTTAGTCTCATGTCTTGATCCCTTGACCCTTGACTCTGCTTCCTCCTGGAACCTGGGCAGTCCAGAGTCTCCAAGCTTTTCTTTCACCTTTATTTCTCTTGACCAGTCAGGCAGTGGAATCCTAATGGACCAAGAGTCGGAAAAAAATAGAATAAGGTCAGCTGTTGGTTGAGAGACAAAAGGAAAATTAAACATTTCTCTTTTGGTTCTGTTTAGGCCACTGGCTACATTTGTTCCAACATGGCAGATGCCCAGCAAAGGCAGGTGGTTCCTAATCAGAGATGTCTAGAACTTTGACTCTCAAAGGCAGCACCCAAACTGATCTAGCCCCGAAACAGGAAGGAGAGTGGGGGTAGTGCCTATGCCCTTTTCCCTCCAGGTGGGGTTGAGGATGAGAGTACAGCGCTCTAGAGTGGGCAGGCTCCTGTGGTATGACCGTTCCCATTGGCTCCTTTGGAGGTGTGTGTGCGTGCACGCGCATAGCATTCACAGAGAGATTTAGGCACGTTCAAGTACATCACACATTCAACCCTCAGAACAACGCACTCAGAGGATGTGGCGTGGTTATCCTTCTAGAGTCAATAAAGCTGATCTTCCAAAGAAAACAAGTCTCTGGGTTCAGGTCTAGGGTACCATGATGATTCATCCCTTTAGCTCTCACATAGTGTGGGCTTCAGAGAATTCAAATCCCCAACTCCTTCCAGGTGGGAGAGGTACCTGGCTCTAAGGAGACCCTTCTGCCAGAGAGACTCATTGTCAGTCCCCACGGGAAGCAGCTTCAGGCTCGTAAGTGCTCAAGAAACTTCTGATTACAGGCAAAGACACAAAGCTGGCCCTGGACTCTTAAAACAAGAGCTATTGTGCCTCGAGCAGGGCTCCCTGGGCTGCTGAGCTGCTCCACACGCAGGCCTGGGGTGGGCGCCCCTTCCCAGGCTGCTAGGTAAGCTTCTCTAATGCTAAGTGAGAGGCCATCTCCAGGGCTGGCTCCCTCAGTGACTGAGCAGAGAAGTTCCCTCCTCCCAACATGTCTGGCATGGCAGTCCCACTTAGCACCGGGGAGATCTCATTCTTCACTTTTCGCCTTTCCAGGTCATCTATCACCCAGAAGCAGGGTTATGGAGAGATGTTTAACGTGGAAATGACTCTTGTGGGGAGCTGGAAGAATAAACTTGTCCCTAAGGCGCCATGTCTCATTCTGGCTGCGAGGTAGGGACGAGGAGGCAAGTGCAGGGGTGGGAGGAAGGAGCTGCCCAGTGGGGGTGGCAAGGGCCTGTGGAGAGAAGATTTGGCAGTGTCATGGTTACCAGCTGAGGGAGCTGGAGCCCAGGAAGGTGAGAGGAGCTTCCCTCTCACCTGGAAGCCCAACATTCCTTAAATGTGTCCGGTGAAATCCCTGCCACTAGCAATACACATTTGTCAGAAGCCCTGGCCCCACCCTGGTGTGTCAGCTCCTTGGAGAACAGGGGTGGAGGAGACCTCCGCACCAGGAGCCTGGGTTCCTGCATGGCTCTCTGCAGCTGAGGCTGGGCAGAAACTGGGTGACATTTGCGCTGGGCCCTGGACTAGCTTTGAGGCCAGAGGGGAATGCGGCCATCAGGACAAAAGTGGTTTTTTGCTATGAAAGTGAAAGTTGCTCAGTTGTGTCTGACTCTTTGCAACCATGGAATTCTCCAGGCCTGAGTACTGGAGTGGGTAGCCTTTCCCTTCTCCAGGGGATCTTCCCAACCTAGGGATCGAACCCAGGTCTCCCTCATTGCAGGCGGATTCTTTACCAGCTGAGCCACAAGAGAAGCCCAAGAATACTGGAGGGGGTAGCCTATCCTTCTCCAGCAGATCTTCCTGACCCAGGAGTCAAACCAGGGTCCTTTTGCTATGAGGAGGAAGGAGTTGAAAAGGACGATGTGTCCTCCTTGGGTTTTCAGGACTCAACCCTTGCCTCAGTTTCCCTCAAATCTTTGCCACTTCCTTCTATTGAGGAGGATCCTCTTCTGTCTGTTGCCTTACAATGGGAGGAATCACTCAGTCCTTGCTGACTGAGAACTTGCTTCCTTTTTCCTTCATTTTCAATGGTAGAGACACAGGACCAAGACTTGGATGAGGTGAGAGATGGCCCTTGCTTCTGGCATGAAACATAAGCTGCACCAAAAAACTCAGTCATCAGGGTAAGTGCTATTTTGATATAATACTTTAAAAATTAAAATGAATGCAAAAAATCCTTTATGAATAAAATATCCACAATTTAAATAAAGTTAAGATCAGTACTGAATTCTGCCTTCACCCCAGGCTTCAATACGGTTCACAGAGCGCAGATACAGAACCACTCAGTGTGCTGGGCCCTGGGGGGTGGGGTGTCCAGTGGGAAGCAGGACAAAGCTGCTCTACCCCTCCCCGCTAGTAAAGCTTCCAGTCTCAGTGAAACAGAAATGAAAGAGTAAACCATCAAAGACTGACAGTTGTGATCCATGTGATAAGCCGGGATTGAGGGTGGAGATGGGATAGATAGGATAAAGGAGCTTGTCTGGGGATATGGCGCTTCCACCACAAACGTGAAGGATGGAAAAGAGCCAGTTGCTATGAGTTAAACTGCTTCCCTTCAAAATCAATATCTTGAAGCCCTCATCTCTAGCACCTCAGCATGCGGCCTTACTTGGAATCGGGGTGGTTGTAGATGTAATTAGTAAAGATGAAGCTATTATATTGGAGTGGAGTGGGCCTTTTACACAATATGACTGGTGTCTTTACAAAAGGGGGAAATTTGAACAGAAACTCACACACAGGTAGAATGCCACATGGTGAGGAAGACAGAGATTGGGGTGATGCTTCTAGAAGCTAAGACACAATAGAGATGGCCAGCAAACCACCAATAGCTTGAAGAGAGGCCTGGAACAAAATCCTCAGAAGGAACCAACGCTGCTGACACCTTGATCTTGGACTTCGAGCCTCCAATGTGAGAGTCCATTAATGTTGTTGAAGTCACCCAGTCGGTGGCACTTTGCTATGGCAGCCCTAGCAGACCAGTGCCCTCACCATGCACACAGGGAAAGTGAATAGTGTGAAAAGGCACTGAGAGAAGCTAAGGCTCAACCTGTTTGGGAAAACGTAAGAAAGTAAGTGTGTCCAAAGCAAGACAGTGAGGTCATGGGGTGGGCGGGAGCCAGGCTGTGAAGGATTTTCTGGAGTAAGTCTGCTTTTCCAAGATGCCTTGACTCCACAGCAGTCCCCACTGAACTCAAATGTTTCCCAACTCCACTGAGCTGAAAGTCTGCTCTATTTGGGAGTGAGGATAGGGGTCCAGTAGGGGCAAAAATGCAGGAAAGAATGTGAGGATTTAATTGTTGTTGTTGTTTTCAGTCACTAAGTCGTGTCTGATTCTTTGCAACTCAATGCACTGTAGCCCACCAGGCTCCTCTATCCATGGGATTTTCCAGGCAAGAATACTGTAGTGTTTTACCATTTCCTACTCCAGGGGAATCTTCCCAACCCATGGATCTTCCCAACCTGTTTCTCCTGCATCAGCAGGCAGATTCTTTACCACTGAGGCACTCCAGAAGCCCATAGGCCCTACCGAAGTCCCCAGTGGATGGTTCTGGATGTCCTGAGGGTTTACTTGACATGACCAGCCTTTGATAATTTAGGAAAGTCACTTAGTAATTACTCCTAGTCATCAAGACATTTGTCACCAATGTCATTCAAGTGAAGACTTCAGATGAGGATCTGAAAGTGGGGAGCCAGGAAGCAGGGAAATACTGACATTGTAAGAGTCCCGATGGAGAGTCATAAGCGAGTCAAAGAAGTATCGAAAATCTGATAAACTGGGGCTTCTTTTTCCTCGTCCTCTCATTTACAGAAAGTCAAGTTGAACCAGAAAGGGGAGCTGCAGGACAGTTGGTCCTGCTGGCATCACCACCAGGAAGCCCTCCAGCCTTCTGATGCCTGCACTCCAGCCACCTCCCAGCGGGACTCCCTCCTCAACAGCAGTTCCCAGGGCTTGTCCAGGGGCCCTGGATGGAAGGTACTCCCCACCTGTAGAGGAGGCAGGTATATTCTTTAGGTGAAAGAACAGCAGAATTGTCAAGCCTGGTGGTCAGTAGTGTATTTATTCCTCTGGGCAAAGGACTCCCAGAGGCAACATAACCTTAATGTTAGAGCCATGAAGGCCAACTTATTCCATCATCTTCATCACTGGCAGGGAGGTGGCACTAATCAAGACAGGATTCTGTATCTGATTTAAGCTTTCTTACTTCTCTTCACTTTTACCTGCATCACCTCTTGTACAAGTTCTTTCTCATCGTGAATAAAGCTTAGGAGCCTGGAAAAGACACCCGAGAGTGATTACTCATGCCTGAGCTCATCCCTTGGCATCCTGCTGGGAGATGGGCAGTGAGTGGTCAGAGGTCAGCCTCCGGAGTCCCTTGGGCTGGTTGGAACCATGAGAAGGAGCCTCCCCTTCTGTCCCCAAAGTGGGGTGTATGAAGCAGCGTCACAGCAGGATTTGGACCTGAACTGACTCCCCGGGTTCAGGAGGAGTTTTGATAAGACACTGCATATCTTTGGAGCAGGCCGTCTTTTCTGTCTCTACGATCAAACAAATTTTTGGCAGCTATTCCTGTAACAGACTAATGCCCGGGATCCTAGAACCATTGTGGTTTTGATCTCCCTGGTCTCAGTGTGGACTGCAGATCCCCAGCCTGGAAACCCTGCCTTTTCTCTCTCTGAACATGGGGTTCCACGGAGGCTGCACCCCTGAAGAGCCCCTGGAGATGCTGGAGATGTGTGTGTGCGGTGGGCTGTGGAGAGCACCAGCCTGTTTTGATCTCTACACAGGGGAGTCGAGGAAAGCCACTTTAAAAATCCCCAGTGAAATTATCTTGTCTATTGACTAAACAGGTGAGAGAGGAGAGGAACTGTAGATTTTCCTTAAGAAACGATTATCTCCTCTTTCTCTTTTATCCCCAGTAAACACTGCCCCAAATTGGAAGTGAAACGTGTAATTTGTTGTCCCGCTTGAAATGTTTCTTATAACTATGACGATGATACTTGGATCAGATTCTATAATACCGAACTCCGCTTGGGCTCCACAAGAGCAGAATTTTGTTAGACTAAAGGCACTGTTATAAATCACATTTCCAGACTGCAGCCTGGAGCTTGCATTTGGCTTTAATCTCTACAACTGGCTATCGATGTGATCTTAGGCAAGTCATTTGAAATCGTTGATCTGTGGTTTCATCTAAGGATCCGTAAATTGGAGACCTTAGGTACAGCTGTCCTAATTTTGTTTATTGGGAACAAATAAGACTATTTTGTAACAGCCTACTGTAAACTATAAAACCCCATTTAAATGTTAGCTTCCCTCATGGCTCAGACAGTAAAGAATCTGCCTGCAACGCAGAAGACCTGGGTCCAATCCCTGAATTGGGAAGATCCCCTGAAGAAGGAAAAAGCTACTCACTCCAGTATTCTTGTCTGGGAAATCCCATGGACAGAGGAGCCCGGCAGGCCACAGTCCATGGGGTTGCAGAGCCGGACACGATTGAGTGAATAACACACAGATATTAGCTTATTCTTTATGGAACGCTGATCACAGTTGGAGAAGCTATTTTGGGCTCTTTGCTTATGTGGAGTGGTGGTTTGAAACCCAGTCTGCTTTGGCCAATTCGCCTTCTTTGTTTTCCAGCATTAACTAGTCCACACTCTTCTGTAACCTGCATTCTTTATGTTCAGCAATGAAGCCTTTTGTACTCGTCTGCCTTCCTTTTGACTCTTGCATCATTTTGCTTCTACTTGTCCCAAGATGTCATATGGGACTTAAATAATTTGGGTGGTCATCTGGTTTAGTGATGCTGGATGAAGAGAAGGACTCAAGCAATACACTCAATGTCAAGTTGTTGAGGGAAAGTGAAAGTGTTAGTCACTCAGTGATATCCGACTCTTTGGGACTCCCATGGACTATAGCCTGACAGGCTCCTCTGTCGATGGGATTCTCCAGGCAAGGATACTGGAGTGGGTAGCCATCTCCCTCTCCAGGGTATCCTCCCGACCCAGGGATGGAACTCGGGTCTCTTGCATTGCAGGCAGATTCTTTACCCTCTGATCCACCAGGAATTCACTTTTACCAGATAGCGTTCCAGTGCTCATGAGTATCCATGTGAATTGGAAGTTGAGGCTATGGCTGAATTGGAGGCAAAGATTGTATCTGTCAACTCCTTCCTCTTTCTTTATAATACTATCCTGAGGCTTCTCATGGAATGTTATTTAGGGAGTGGCTGCTGGACTGGGAGGGACCTACAAACTGTTTTAATGAGAGAAAAAGATTAGTATAACTCTAAGTAAAAGGTACTTTTAACCTGGGTTGGAGACACCCAGAGCATGCTCCTGTGATGCCCGCATGCCAGCCACTGCCATGAATCTGTAAGTTAAACTGCCCACCCCCATGAACCTCCAGTGGGAGTGAACTGGTGGAGGCATTCTGGAGAAATCAGGCATGACTTCATCAAATTAAGAATATCCTCTGACCTAGTAATTCCAGCGCTGGGGATAGACTGCAAAGGGGCCCTAGACATCCACAACAGAGTTATTTGTGGTGATGGTCAGGAGGTAAGTGTGTCCTGAGCATCCATTCTTGGAGGGTGGGAAGGCAAAATGAGGTGAACACAGTGTGGGAGCCCTGCAACCATTAGCAGCCATTGATTAGATGTAAACATAACAACACAGATGAATCTTAAAAGCAGAGCTCGAGAAAAAAAAAGGGAGACATAGAATGGGATCTATCGCAAACATTTACACAATTTAAAAATGCTTGCATAGAAAACAATACCCATTTGCATTAATAAATGCAAATAAACAGACACACGTTGCAGCATTAGAGTGGTTGACTATGAGGGCGATAGTGGGGGAGATGAATATGTGAATAACAGAGAATAAATAATACATAAAATAAGAGAAAGGTCTTGCATGGAAAAATGTAAGAATGATTTACTTAATCCTTTGCACGTGAGGTCCAAAATGAATAAGTTAATAAAAATATGAAACCTCCTAACTTCTGAGTTAATCTCAGCTCCATAGCCTATAATCCTTCAATGACCCAATGGGACCTAGGCTAAAAAGAGAGGGTGTTTTATTAAATTCAATTTTTAAAAGTACAACCTGTTCTGCACTGATCGCTCAGTTGGGATTTACATAAAACCCTGTTGGTTCTTATGGTTGTTAAACAGTTTTTCTCTTGGATGCTCTAACTTGTGTCCCACTTGGCATTCTTTTTTTAAAAAGAATTAATTTATTTATTTTAGTTGGAAGCTAATTACTTTACAATATTGTAGTGGCTTTTGCCATACATTGACATGAATCAACCATGAGTGTACATGTGTCCCCCATCTTGAACCCCCCTCCCACCTCCCTCCGCATCCCATCCCTCAGGGTTGTCCCAGTGCACAAGCTTTGGTGCCCTGTTTCATGCATGGAACTTGGACTGGTGATCTATTTCACATATGGTAATATACATGTTTCAATGCTATTCTCTGAAATCATCCCACCCTCGTTTTCTCCCACAGAGTCCAAAAGTCTGTTCTTTATAGCTGTGTCTCTTTTGCTGCCTCATATATAGGGTCATCGTTATCATCTTTCTAGATTCCATATATATGCATTAGTATACTGTATTGGTGTTTTTCTTTCTGACTTACTTCATTCTGTATAATCAGCTCCAGTTTCATCCACCTCATTAGAACTGACTCAAATGTGTTCTTTCTAATAGCTGAGTAATATTCCATTGTGTATATGTACCACAGCTTTCTTATCCATTCGTCTTGGCATCCTTTTTAAAACTATACCCTCTCTAAGACTTTTAACCTCAGTTCTATTTTCTCCCTTCCTCTTATCACATGAGCTCACCAACATCTTCCTGGAGATCAACATCATATGTCCCATTTAATTTTTAATTGCAAGAAACAGAAACTAGATGATTGTCTTTAGCAAAACAAGGGCTTTAGAAGGATGTAGAGGACAGCAAGAATACACAGAAGAACTATACAAAAAAGATCTTCATGACACAGAAAACCACGATGATGTGATCAGTCACCTAGAGTCAGACATCCTGGAATTCGAAGTCAAGTGGGCTTTAGGAAGCATCACTATGAACAAAGCTAGTGGAAGTGATGGAATTATAGCTGAGATATTTAAAATCCTAAATGGTGGTGCTGTGAAAGTGCTGCACTCAAAATGCCAGCAAATTTGGAAAACTCAGCCATGGCCACAGGAGTGGAAAATGTCAGTTTTCATTCCAATCCCAAAGAAAGACAATGCCAAAGAATATTCAAACTACTACACGACTGCATTCATCTCACATGCTAGCAAAGTAATGCTCAAAATCCTTCAAGATAGGTTTTGACAGTACATGAACTGAGAACTTCCAGATGTCCAAGTTAGACCCAGAAAAGGTAGAGGAACCAGAGATCAAATTGCCAACATCCATTGGGTCATAGAAAAAGCAAGAGAAGTCCATAAAAATATCTATTTCTGCTTTATTGATTATACTAAAACATTCGATTGCATAGATCACAACAAACTGTGGAAAATTCTACAAGAGATGGGAATGGGAATACCAGAGCACCTTACCTGCCTCCTGAGAAATCTGTATGCAGGACAATTTAGAACTGGACATGGAACAATAGACTGGTTCTAAATGGGGAAAGGAGCATGTCAAGGCTGTATATTGTCACCCTGCTTATTTAACTTATATACAGAGTACATCACGTGAAATGCTGGGCTGGATGAAGCACAAGCTGGAATCAAGATTGCCAGGAGAAATATCAATAACCTCAGATACACAGATGACACCATCCTTATGGCAGAAAGCAAAGAAGAACTAAAGAGACTCTAGATGAAAGTGAAAGAGGAGAGTAAAAAAGTTGGCTTAAAACTCAACATTCAGAAATGAAGATCATGGCATCCGGTCCCATCACTTCATGGGAAATAGATGGGGAAACAATGAATACGGTGACAGACTTTATTTTCTTGGGCTCCAAAATCACTGCAGATGGTGACTGCAGCTGTGAAATTAAGACACTTGCTCCTTGGAAGAAAAGCTATGACCAACCTATACAACATATTAAAAAGCAGAGACATTATTTTGCCAACAAAGATCCATTTAGTCACAGCTATGGTTTTTCCAGTAGTCACGTATGGATGTGAGAGTTTCTATAAAGAAATTTTCTATAAAGAAAGTTGAGAGCTGAAGAATTGATGCTTTTAAGCTGTGGTGTTGAAGAAGACTCTTGAGAGTCCCTTGGACTGCAAGGAGATCAAATCAGTCAATCTTAAAGGAAATCAGTCCTGAATATTCACTGGTGCTCCAATGCATATTGGAGCATATTGAGCATATTCCTGATGCTCTAATACTTTGGCCACCTGATGTGAAGAACTGATTCCTTGGGAAAGACCCTGAAGCTGGGAAAGATTGAAGGCAAGAGAAGGGGATGACAGAGGATGAGATGGTTGGATGGCATCACCAACTCAATGGATATGAGTTTGAGCAAACTCCAGGTTTTGGTAATGGACAGGGAAGCCTGGTGTGCTGCAGTCCACGGGGTTGCAAAGAGTTGGACATGACTGAGTGACTGAACTAACTGAGAGGCCAACAGAATCCACAGGAGGCTGGAGGAGCAAGCTTGGAAAATAAGCATGACTTCCAGGGAGGCTGGGTGCAGGAGGAATATGGCCAGATGTCCCTGTGGCTGCTGCCCCTGACCCCACTGCCACACTGCTGGACACTGTGCTGGACAGCTGGCCGAGCATGAGTGACTGTGGTAGCCACCTCCAATGTGGCCCCTGAAGATCTTCACCTGCTGGTTGCTCTGGCTGCACTGATAGGGTTTTCCTATATAGCCAGTGGGATATGGTGGAAATGGCAGTGTGTGACTTCTGAGGATAGGTTATAAAAGACATTGTAGCTTTTGCCTTTCTCTCTCTCGAGAAAACCAGAGAGAGTTTTCTCTTGTTCTGTGTAAAAGCGACTGCCCTACCATAAGATCTTATCTTACCATAAGATCACTCAAGACACCCTACAGAGAAGTCCTAGTGGAGAGGAACTGAGGTCCCCTGCCAACAGCCAGTGAAGAACCAGGACCTCCTGCTAATATGAGGTCATGTGAGTCAGACATCCTGGAGGTGGATCCTCAGCCTGGTCAAGCCTTCAGGTGACTGCAAGCCCAGCCAAAATCTTGATGGAAATCTCATGAGAAATCCTGAACCAGAACCAAGAAGCTAAGCCATTTCTGAATTCTTGACCAGCAAAAAACAGAGAGATTAAATATTTGTTTTAAGCCACTAGGTTTTGGGGTAATTTGTTATGCAGCAGTGGCTATTTTAATACACCTCCCCTTTACCTTTCCCAAATCTTTCCCGCACTGAAAGATTGAGGGAGCTTTTGATTGAATGTGAGTCACAGACATACCCTGGCTTCTGGGGGCTGGTAGAATAGACTGAGATGAAGGCAGGCTCTCCCGCCTTGGCCTCCGGGGAGGAGGGCTGCCTCGGCCACTTCAGCACATGAAGGAAAGTCCCCTCCCTAGAAGCGTTGCTGGAGTCTGGACAGTCACGATGAAGCAAGATCCACTGCCCCCTTGTATCTGAGCTCCTCTGATCTAATCACAATCTGTCTGGATCATCCTTCTCTTCCCTTCTTTCTTATCCCTGGGTGAGATGTGTCCTTCCTTCCCTCCAAAGCTTCCCTTGAATTCTCCTTGAGCCCTTAGTCCCATTCCCCCGACAGGCCTCAGATCTTCCACTCAGTAAATCACCTCCTTTCTGGCTCACATATTAAAATGTTCCCTCTGTGTGCACACGTTTGTTTTCATGTTCCCTCTGTGTATGAACATGCTGCTCTGGATTATCATCCCTTGTTTCTCCTCCCCCAGCAGAAATAATCTCAGTTTGGCTCAGAGATTTTTTTTTTTGCACACATTTTCATGCTGTTTCATAGTGATCCCTGGCAGCACAGTCTGGGTAGGAAGGCGTGGGTGGGATGGGTCATGTCTGCATGACCACAAAGCCAACGTGCATAGGCTCCAAGGAGGTGGCAGCAGTAGTCGTGGTCCACTGCTTCCTTCCTCTCACAGGTGCCCTGCTCACCCCCATCACTCAAAGCAGCCCTGCAGAGAGAGGTTTTTGAAGCAGGAATGATGCTACTATAATTCCTCTTCATCTCACAAGCTAGGAAATCACTAGATTGCAAACTTCTTGAGGGAGGAAATGCATCTTGCTATTCTGTCCCAGTGCCTACTATCATGCTCCAAACAGAAAACGTGCTCAACGTACATGTTGAAAGAATAGTTGAGTCCATGGAATCTATATAAGGGGGGATCACTTTGACCCTCATGCATGCATGCATGAGATGGTTTTCCCCAAACAGGTCCTTGGGAGTGGGTGAGAATCAAACCCAGCACTGGGAAGAGAAATGTTGTGACATTGGAGGATGCCTGGAGGAAGAGTGAGGCAGGGTAGGCTCAGCACCAGAAATCCCACTGAGGTCAGGGGCTTCTGATCTGACCTCTTACAGCAGCCAGAGAATTGACACAGAACCCTTCACTGGAGCTCGCTGCAAGGCTGACCCCGGTGGACCGAGCAAGGAGAAACAGAGTAAAGACAGCGAGGTTATCTGCCCCCCAGATACACCTAATGCACCTTCAGCATCTGGTTCACTGCAGGATGCAGCAGAGGCCATCTCTGACTCACACCTGCCCAGAGCACAAGTTCAGGATTAGTCTTCCTGACCCTGAGCACAGGTGCAGGCTTAGCCCTCCTGACCCTGAAGATTAGAGCTTGTGGGTCTGAGGCTGAGACTGCAGTTTCTTCCCAAGCTCCACTCCTGAGCACTGATTCCCATCTGAACCCCGCCTTTTCCGGGTAGTTGACCTCGGGATCATCCTGTTCAGGGGAGACCTTCCACTCAGTGGAGAAAGGTCTTTCAGGTGCCAGCAAAAGAAGGCAGCGCAGTAACTGTGACCTTCCCAAGAGTGAGCAGTGTTTTGGAGCCAGGGGTCTTTATGTGATGATGGAGAGTGGCAGGGCCGAAAGGGACTGGAAACCTAGAGATGGGAGGTGAAACTGGACATGGTCTGAACTTTCTTCTTTCTCTGCCTTTATTTTTTATATATTAAATTTAAAATTATTTTTAACTTACTAATATTTTTTCTGTTCTGTTCTGTTTTTCCCTCTTGTCTGTTTTTTTTGAGGGGGTGGGGGACAGGGGAACACATGTCACAGGGACTAAAACTATTAAGGTGAGGACTCCGCAAGTGGACCAGACTGAGGTCAGCGTGGTGTGTAGTGTTTGCAGAGGGTGCCTGTTCATAATAGTAAAGTCTGTGATGACACCATCACTCCATTCCATTCTTCCCTTCTGCTCCCTTCCTACCCACTCTTTAACCACCTACATTAGAGCTTCTTTTCCCACCAGCCTATGAAGAATGTCATCAGAACTCCACCCCACACGCTGAACGCCTTTCCTGAATTCACCACTGCTCTCTCTGCAACATGGATGTGAGCAATTCTGCTCATTCCTGGGCTTCTGTGACAGTGTCATCCCCCTCCTCCTCCAGCATTTCTTAGCCCCCTTCACAGCTCCTTTCAACTGCTCCTTTTTGCTTTCTACCCTTTAAATGCAGATATGCCTTGAAACTTGATTTTTGGCCATCTCATCCTCTCTTACTCGTTCTCACTAAAGTCCATCCATACCAGCTGTTTTATTTATCATTCTCTGTAGCTGATTCCTGAATCCCTCTGGTCTAGAACTCCCTTCCAAGTAATAGACACCCATTTCAAGTTATCCAGTAGGCATCATAACTTGGATCTAGGTTGCTGAAACACCAAGTCATTCAATGTGGTTGGAACATGGAGGCGGAAGAGGAAGAGGAACACCAAAGGATAGGTAGTAGACAGCGAGGGGCCATGAAGAGCCATGCAGGCGAGGTGCTATCCGTCAGAGTTCAGGTACCAGTAATAGAATCCACTCTGTCTAGTACAAGCAGGAAGGGTTTTTGTGCAGGGCTTTGAGTCCTGCAAAATTATTGGAAGGAGTAACAATCACGTTTTAGAAACACTCAGCCGCTGACATGACCAGGACAGCTGCCTCCCCAATGCAGACAATTGTCAAATCAGGAACAGTCTTTCAAAGTCAGAAGCTAATGACAGAGAAGCCTTACCTCTGACAAGCACCCAATCAATGGATGCTCTGCACCCTGCCTCTTTTCCTGTTTGACTCTGTTCTGAAACAAAGGCTCACTTGAGCTTTTCTGATTTGTGGAATCTAAGCCATATCCAGAGCTCCATTTCCTAGAGATCCTGGGAAATTTACAATTTTATTCCCAACCTCACTGCGATACATGCTGAGCAAACCAGTCCCCCATGTTGTGTGCGTTAGGCAGGGATCTTTCTATTGCAAGAGGCAGGAACCCAGCTTCATCTGACTTTGCTTAACAAAGAAATATCATTGACCTGTAGTGAATGCTAGTGAAGGGCAGGGGTCAGTCTGACTTCAGAGACAAGTGACTGCTCAAACTTCCTCTGCTTTTTCTTAATGTTGGTTCTATCCTCCCCACTGAAGACAAACTTTTTTCATCAACATGGAGATATGGCAATAACACTCCCAGACACCCACCTTTTATCTCTTCCCCACTTCAGGGAAAGAAGTTGGCTTTTCTTGGTTTTAATTTTAAAAATATCCAGGGAAGACTTGAATTTGTCCAGCTTGAGTCACATGCCCAATCCATGTGCACTGGAAGCAGCATTCTGTGATTGGCAGTCTGTTTAAAAAACTCACTTTGGAGATGGGTGAGAAGCAGGTACTCAAAGGAGGGGCTGATAGCATGGTCATAGCCGCTGCGAGGATGATCAAGGGATAGGAGACTGCTACAACTGTGTCCACTACACTGTGGTACACTTCTTTTTAAGTCTTGACTATGATAGAGAACTAATGCAAAACCTTAAGCAGTAAAGTGGCATAATGAAATTCTTCATTCAATTGCAAAAAGGACTAAATGAGATAATGAATGTAAATTGTCTGGTATGCTATACAGTATAGCATAGGTGTTTGTCTTGGTTGGTTTGTCTCCCAGAATTTGAAATAAGGAAGTGAAAGTGTTAGTCACTGTCTTTGTGATCCCATGGACTGTAGCCCACCAGGCTCCTTTGTCTATGGAATTCTCCAGGCAAGAATACTGGAGTTTGCCATTCCCTTCTCCAGAGGATCTTCCCCACCCAGGGATCGAACCTAGGTCTCCTGCACTGCAGGCAGATTCTTTACCATCTGAGCCACCAGGGAAGTGCTTGAGACAAGGATTCAAGTAAGGCTGATGTATAAAGTATATGATAAAGGCTGATGAGTTATTAAGCTACCACCACTGTAGTTGGCTGGAGTCTAGGTCCATGAGGAAACTCCTGGAAGGAGTACAAAACACATGTCTTAGAATTATCCCATTTGAGGGGTAAAGGTTTTGAGATATTTATATCTCAACCTCAGAGAGTCATTGGCTGAGGGCTGCTCTTGGAGGAGGGGCTGGGGCCTTTGTTTAGCACCGCGAGCCTGCTGCACACACGGGCAGAGTGGTCTTCTGTTGTACCAGCCTGAGCACAAAAGGTCCAGGGCACAGAGGCAGAGTCTGCAATATTTAATATGGCTAGCTCCGCCCTGGCCCCCTGGCTTCCTGCCATTAGTTTAAAAGTCCCTTGAGTGTAGAAACTATGTCTTATTTATTCTGGAATCTTCTTGTTTAACACAAAATAATGGCCAATAAATATTTGCTCTTTGGTTAATGACATTTCAGGCTATTCTTTTCCCCGATGATCTATTGGTATTGCTTCTGCATACCTTAGATGTTCTGGGCCAGAATGAATTTCACATCATTATGTTTTTATCCATTAAATGTATAATTGAACATGATCTGATTTTTATGCTTTTGTAATACTTCTCAGGCAATTGCATTTACAAATAAATAAATCTCCGTTAGACTGCAGGTCCTGTTTCTATATATCTCCATAGGAAGCTATCTCCAAATTGGGGGAATTTGGAGACTCCTGATGTGTGGATTCTTATTAGCTTCCTTGGCTGAATCAGACTAGCCATCTGCCAGCAACAATAACCTGCCCCCTGCCTGTTCAGCCACATCCAATCCTTGAGCCAGGCTTCAGGTTGTATTGAGAACTCCTTTCTCCAGGGGTGAGGGGAGGCATTCCATTTTTCAGCTTAGACCAACTGGTATCAAAAAGGAATTATCAGAGCTTCAAGCACTAGCTAAGCAACCAGCTCTAACTCCTCTTTTCCACATCACTGTGTATGAGGGCAGTTTCCTTGCAGGACCCTTGCCTGAGAACCTGGCTTTGATCCCAGGTCAGTAATCCTGGACCTTAATTCTAGTCACCTAATTTTGAGGAGACTCCTCTTCCCCTAGTTTCTATGTTCTACATTTAAAAAAAAAGATTTTTAATTGAAGGGTAATTGCTTTATAGAAATTTGTGGTTTTCTGTCATATATCAACAAGAATCAGCCATAGATAGGTACACCCATGTCCCCTCCTTCCAGGACCTCCCTCCCATCTCCCACCCCATCCCACCCTTCAGCCTGTCAAAGAACCCCTGTTTGAGTTCCCTGAGTCACACAGCAAATTCCTGTTGGCTATCTATTTTACATATGGTATTGTAAATTTCTACATTACTCTCTTCATACTTCTCCCTCCTCTTCTCCCATATCCATAGGTCTGTTCTCTATGTCTATTTCTCCATTGCTGCCCTAAAAATAAATCCATCAGTGCCATCTTTTTAGATTCCATATATATGTGTCAGTATACAGTATTTATATTTCTCTTTCTGACTTACTTCACTCTGTATAATAGGCTCTAGGTTCGTCCACCTCATTAGAACTGATTCAAATGCACTCTTTTTTATGGCTGAGTAGTATTCCATTGTAGAGAGCAGCAGCAGCAGCAGCAGTATTCCATTGTAGAGAAGGAAATGGAATCCCACTCCAGTACTCTTGCCTGGAAAATCCCATGGACAGAGGAGCCTGGTAGACTACAGTCCATAGGGTAGCAAAGAGTTGGACACAACTGAGCAACTTCACTTAATCTTAACCTTAAAGTATTCCATTGTGGATATGTACCACAACTTCTCTATCCATTCATCTATTGATGGACGTCTAGGTTGCTTCCATGTTCTAGCTATTGTAAATAGTGCTGCAATGAACATTAGGGTACTTGTGTATTTTTCAGTTTTGGTTTCCTCAGGGTATATTCCTAGGAGTGGTGTTGCTGGGTCATATGGTGGTTTTATTCCTAGCTTTTTAAGGAATCTCCATACCATCTTCTGTAGTGGTTGTATCAGTTTACATTCCCACCAGCTATGCAAGACTTTTGGATGATGGCCATTCTGACTGGTGTGAGGTGGTATCTCATTATGGTTTTGATTTGCATTTCTCTAATGAGTGATGTTGAGCATCTTTTCATGTGCTTGTTAGCCATCTGTATATCTTCTTTGGAGAAATGTCTCTTCAGGTCCCTTTCCCACTTTTTGATCGGGTTGTTTGTCTTTCTGGTATTGAGTTGTATGAGCTGCTTGTATATTTTGGAAATTAATTCTTTTGTCAGTTGTTTCCTTTGTTCCTATTTGCTCCCATTTTGAGGGTTGTCTTTTCACCTTGTCTGTAGTTTTATTTGCTGTGCAAAAGCTTTTAAGTTTAATTAGGTTCCACTTATTTATTTTTGTTTTTATTTCCATTACTGCAGGAGGTGGGTCATAGAAGATCTTGCTTTGATTTATGTCATTGAGTGTTCTGCCTATGTTTTCCTCTAAGAGTTTAATAGTTTCTGGTTTTACATTTAGGTCTTTAATCCGTTTTGAGTTTATCTTTATGTATGGCATTGGGTAGTGTTCTAATTTCATTCTTTGGCACAGAGCTGTCCAGTTTTCCCAGAACCACTTACTGTAGAGGCTACTTTTGTCCCATTGTATATTCGTGCCTTCTTTGTAAAAAATAAGATACCCATAGGTGTATGGGTTTATCTCTGGGTTCCCTATCTTGTTCCATTGATCTATATTTCTGTTTTTGTGCCAGGACCATACCGTCTTAAGAACTGTAGCTTTGTAGTATAATCTGAAGGCAGGAAGGTTGATTCCTCCAGCTCCATTCTTCTTTCTCAAGACTGCTTTGGCTATTCAGGGTCTTTGGTGTTTCCGTATGAATTCTGGAGTTTTTTGTTCTGGTTCTGTGAAAAATGCCATTGGTAATTTGATAGAGATCACATTGAATCTGTAGATTGCATTTGGTGGTATAGTCATTTTCACAGTATTGATTCTTCCTAACCAGGAACATGGAATATATCTTCATCTGTTTATGTCATCTTTGATTTTTTTCATCAGTGGCTTATAGTTTTCCATATACAGGCCTTTTGTCTCCTTAGGTAGGTTTATTCCTAGATATTTTATTCTTTTTGTGGCAATTCTTGGGGGATTCCTCTTCCCCTAGTCACTGCGTTCTACTTTTGAGAGCCAAACTTTTATCCTAACTCAGACAGAATCCATGTCATCAAGACTACCTCTCCCAAGAACTGTCCTGCCTAAGAAGTGTTGTCACTGTGATTACCTGTTCCATGAAGTTGGACCCTTAGCAACTGATGTTGGAGTTTATTATATTCCCTTATAGTGGAGTGGTCCTGGCTGATCGTGGCCAGTCCATGCAGCCCTCAATTCTTGCCAGATTTTGCTAGATTCCCATTCACCATCCCTTCCATTCTCCTTGTATTAGTCTTACATTGCTAGAGTGGGCTGTTTTGTTGGTATTCCCCAGATTTGAAATTCTTACTCCCAGACCACCAGTTATTGATGCCATCTTTTTGCATTCTTGTTAATGGGAAAATCCAGGGGATGAGATTTGATAATGGGAATCCAGCAGCAAACAGTCAAGGGTAACTGGCCTGAATGCCTTGTTTACATCATAGGGTTTCCAGACCAGGATCCCACTCCAGATGCCTCTACTGTGTCCTGTATGAATATGACATATTCATAATCACGAATTCATATTCATTAATTCCCTGACATGAATTTCTTGACGAGATCTCTAGTCTTTCCCAATCTGTTGTTTTCCTCTATTTCTTTGCAGTGATCGCTGAAAAAGGCTTTCTTATCTCTTCTCACTATTCTTTGGAACTCTGCATTCAGATGCTTATATCTTTCCTTTTCTCCTTGGCTTTTCACTTCTCTTCTTTTCACAGCTATTTGTAAGGCCTCCCCAGACAGCCATTTTGCTATTTTTGCATTTCTTTTCCATGGGGATGGTCTTGATCCCTATCTCCTGCACAATGTCACGAACCTCATTCCATAGTTCATCAGGAACTCTATCTATCAGAAGGCCTTAAATCTATTTCTCACTTCCACTGTATAATCATAAGGGATTTGATTTAGGTCATACCTGAATGGTTTAGCGGTTTTCCCCACTTTCTTCAATTTCAGTCTGAATTTGGCAATAAGGAGTTCATGATCTGAGCCACAGTCAGCTCCTGGTCTTGTTTTTGCTGACTGTATAGAGCTTCTCCATCTTTGGCTGCAAAGAATATAATCAATCTGATTTTGGTGTTGACCATCTGGTGATGTCCATGTGTAGAGTCTTCTCTTGTGTTGTTGGAAGAGGGTGTTTGCTATGACCAGTGCATTTTCTTGGCAAAACTCTATTAGCCTTTGCCCTGCTTCATTCCGCATTCCAAGGCCAAATTTGCCTGTTACTCCAGGTGTTTCTTGACTTCCTACTTTTGCATTCCAGTCCCCTATAATGAAAAGGATATCTTTTTTGGGTGTTAGTTCTGAAAGGTCTTGTCGGTCTTCATAGAACCGTTCAACTTCAGCTTCTTCAGCATTACTGGTTGGGGCATAGACTTGGATTACTGTGCTATTGAATGGTTTGCCTTGGAGATGAACAGAGATCATTCTGTCGTTTTTGAGACTTCATCCAAGTACTGCATTTTAAACTCTTTTGTTGACCATGATGGCTACTCCATTTCTTCTGAGGGATTCCTGCCCGCAGTAGTAGATATAATGGTCATCTGAGTTAAATTCACCCATTCCAGTCCATTTTAGTTTGCTGATTCCTAGAATGTTGACATTCACCCTTGCCATCTCTTGTTTGACCACTTCCAATTTGCCTTGATTCATGGACCTGACATTCCAGGTTCCTATGCAATATTGTTCTTTACAGCATCGGATCTTGCTTCTATCACCAGTCACATCCACAGCTGGGTATTGTTTTTGCTTTGGCTCCATCCCTTCATTCTTTCTAGAGTTATTTGTCCACTGATCTCCAGTAGCATATTGGGCACCTACTGACCTGGGGAGTTCCTCTTTCAGTATCCTATCATTTTGCCTTTTCATACTGTTCATTGGGTTCTCAAGGCAAGAATACTGAAGTGGCTTGCCATTCCCCTCTCCAGTGGACCACATTCTGTCAGACCTCTGGACCTAACAGAAGCAGAAGATATTAAGAAGAGGTGGCAAGAATACATAGAAGATCTGTATGAAAAAGATCTTCACAACCCGGATAATCACGATGGTATGATCACTCATCTGGAGTCAGACATCCTGAAATGTGAAGTCAAGTGGGCCTTAGAAAGCATCACTATGAACAAAGCTAGTGGAGGTCATGGAACTCCAGTTAAGCTATTTCAAATCCTGAAAGATGATGCTGTGAAAGTGCTGCACTCAACATGCCAATAAATTTGGAAAACTCAGCAGTGGCCACAGGACTGGAAAAGGTCAGTTTTCATTCCAATCCCAAAGAAAGGCAATGCCAAACAATGCTCAAACTACCGCACAATTGCACTCATCTCACACGCTAGTAAAGTAATGCTCAAAATTCTCCAAGCCAGGCTNGGGCTCCAAAATCACTGCAGATGGTGACTGCAGCCATGAAATTAAAAGATGCTTACTCCTTGGAATAAAACTTATGACCAACCTAGATAGCATATTCAAAAGTAGAGACATTACTTTGCCGACTAAGGTCTGTCTAGTCAAGGCTATGTTTTCTCCTGTGGTCATGTATGGATGTGAGAGTTGGACTGTGAAGAAAGCTGAGCACCGAAGAATTGATGCTTTTGAACTGTGGTGTTGGAGAAGACTCTTGAGAGTCCCTTGGACTGCAAGGAGATCCAACCAGTCCATCCTGAAGGAGATCAGCCCTGGGATTTCTTTGGAAGGAATGATGCTAAAGCTGAAACTCCAGTACTTTGGCCACCTCATGCGAAGTGTTGACTCATTGGAAAAGACTTTGATGCTGGGAGGGATTGGGGGCAGGAGAAAAAGGGGATGACCGAGGATGAGATGGCTGGATGGCATCACTGACTCGATGGACGTGAGTCTGAGTGAACTCCAGGAGCTGGTGATGGACAGGGAGGCCTGGTGTGTTGCGATTCATGGGGTCGCAAAGAGTCGGACACAACTGAGCGACTGAACTGAACTGACATATGAATTCCTGAAGAGCTCCATCTCCATTTGAGGTTGGTGTTGAACAGGGAGGGAGATGTTTTTCTGTGTCCTGGGACTCGATGTTTTTCCAGAACAAACTTGTTCTCTCTTGGACTCTCCAGTTTTTCAGTTTCTGATCTTGCCTTTCTTTGCACCTCTCCCCTTGAATCTTCCGTTGAAACCTGATTTGTTCCTCCTTCCCTCTTTTCCTTTCTTCTTTCACAATTTTGAGAGATCAGTCTTAGTTTCACACTTTGCTTTCTCATGATCTTGGAAACTGTTGTGTGCTCTCTTTGAGTTCTCTTACTCAAGCTCTGACCTACATACAATACCACCATTACTATTTCCACGAGTCAGATTACCTTCGTGCTTTTCTTTGTTTCCCAAAGAGAGCAGGTGTTTCTTGAAAAGCTTCCCAAGAATCAAGTGACATCTACAGAACGATGCCTAAAGTCAAGTGGCTTCTTTGCAAAACACCCTCATAGTTTCTAGAACTTGAAGTGAAAGTTAGTCTCTCAATTGTGTCTGCCTCTTTGCTACTCCATGGACCAGAGCCTGCCAGGCTTCTCTGTCCATGGAATTCTCCAGGAAAAAACAATGGAGCAGGTTGCCATTTCCTTCTCCATGGGATCTTCCTGACCCAGGGATTGAACCCACACCTCCTGCCTTGCAGGCAGATTCTTTACCATTTGAGCTACCTTCTAGAATTTAGGTCAATCCAAACCCAGGAGACCTGAACCATCATCTCTGGGATTGTATACTCAATCTTAAAATGGTCCCAAGTTTTTTCTTGGAGGCTGAGAATGAAGAAAAGAGGAAGAGTCATATGATTTCCATTTAGATTGAGAATCTTTTCCCTGGAAACACAGAGGCCTCCCTGCTGCTTGCTTCCTTTTATGCATCCTGTTCAGAGGATGGCAGGATTACTCCCTAAACATATTACTGCAGCTCTTCCAGCAGATTCTCTCTTCTAGGAATGTCACGAATGAATTACCATGTGGTGTTGGCATGGGGCCTCAGCCAGCAGGAGCCAATTATTTTAAAAATTTCCAAGCAAATCAGATCAGCGTTTCACAAGTTACCGGCCAAGAATCTTCAGAAAGTCAGGTGGCATTCCTTTACGACAGTGTGTTGCTGACCTAAATGGGTACCAATCTCACCATCCCCAGGCCCACAGTCCCAGCTCCAGGGGTTTCATCAGGACACCAGCTCACACCCTTTTGCAGCCATCGAATTCAGTAATTTCACATATCAAAACTGTAAATGGATGTTTGATCAGATCAGATCATTAAATTTTCTAATTAGGCAGCACAGACTTCCCTTGCCAGATGGATTGAGCTGTACCTATTTGTGACACAACTTAATCACACTTTGCTTCACTGTCAAGGCCACGTTTCAGGGAGGAAATATGTTCTCTTGGCTAGATTAAACATATGCCGTCCAAACCCGACATCTCCAGCTAAGGGAAGGAGACTTTGCTGAATCGGAACATGTAAGAATGTATGTCACTGTTAAGATACAGTAGCAATCAGCAAGTCAGGAGATTCTGCCATATCTGATCTGAATTCTTAACAAAACAGTCTGTTTAAGGAGAGAACGGACTCAGCTTTCATTAGTTAGTACATCAAACGGATATTCACAAATAGTTAGCCTTAGGGATGAAGGAGTCAGGTTGGAAACAGTGTATCATAGTGTTCCTTTTTGCTGTTTATGCTTCTTTGAACTGTCAGGATGTCTGGAGATGGTTCTGTCCCTGACAGACAGGTACTTCAGAGCATAAAGGAATTTCAAATGTCATTTGGACATCAACTCTAGGACTCTGTGCCTCCTGCGATCTAATCTAAATCCTTTCTGATAAAGTTTCATTCTGTTTCGTTGTGTTCTGTTAACAAGTGATACAGGCTCCCTCAGTCACCAGCGTCCACACACAGTAGATCTTTTACGCACTGGGAAGTACTGGGTCATTTAAGTACTGAGGCTCCAATATAAAAACATTAAAAAAAAATCTCACAGTGAAAATATTTGTAAAATTGTAGTCTGTTGCTTTTGTCTAAATGGTGCTGTTAACTTTGATTTTGTGGTTATTGCATTATAATAGGATCTGGAGTCTGTGCGTACCATTTTGCAGAATTGTCACTTCAGGGGATCAGTCTGAACCATTCCTGATCTGCAGGCATGCGTCTCTGAATAGGGACCACCATACTGAGAGGGCTTTTTTGTTACAGTTATTCATCCCTTTCCCCTATATCACTGATGGCTCAGCTGGTGAAGAATCCATCTGTGGATACCTGGGTTCGATCCCTGGGTTGGGAAGATCCCCTGGAGAAGGGAAAGGCTACCCACTCCAGTATTCTGGCCTGGAGAATTCCATGACTGTATAGTCTATGGAGTCACAAAAAGGGGGACACGACTGAGCAACTTTCACTTTACAATAGGAGGAAAATGTACTCCTATTCATTGACATACTTCTTTAGGTTAATTTCAGTTATTTCCTAGCCTATGAGTAAAAATGCATCATATTAATACTAACACTTAGATTTACTGGTCACCATATATTTGTCTCTAAAATTCATGGATGAGAACAGATACTGCACTTGATCTTAGTCAAAGGCAGAGAGCAACATAGATGGACCTAGAGATTGTCATACTGACTGAAGTAAGGCATGCAAGAGAAGGAGAAATATTGTATGATATCCTGTATATGTGGAATCTAAAAAGACATGCTGCAAATGAACTTATTTACAGGACAGAAACAGACTCACAGACGTAAGAGAACAGATTTATGGTTGTCTGGGGGAACGATTGAGGGAGGGGATAGTTAGGGAGTTTGGAATGGACATGTACATGCTGCTATATTTAAAATGGATAACCAACAAGGACCTACTGTATAACACAGGGAACTCTGCTCAGTGCTATGTGGCAGAGTGGATGGGAGGGGAGTTTGGGGGAGAATGGATACATGTATACGTATGGCTGAGATGGCTGAGTCCCTTCACTATTCACCTGAAACTATCATAACATTGTTAATCGGCTATACAAAATAACAAGTTTAAAAAAGTAAAAGCAAAAATAAAAGGCATGGACAGATTTGTAGTTTCCTGCCCCTACGTGTGCCTGAGAATTTTCCAGAGGTTGCCTTAAGCACATCAGGAATTGGTCTCAGTCCTCACTTGCTGTTGAGCTGGCCGGCCCAGCCCTCTGAACTGCTGGTGAGCAGCAGGCGGTGTTCTGATCATCCACACCATGGCATTTTATTCCAGATCCCTGGGCCTTCACTCTGCAGAGCTGTGAGTCTGTCACAGCCATCTCCGAGCAGGTCACCTTGGGTGACCCTGAGCAATAATGCTTTTTTTGGCAGGGGGGAGGAGAGAAGAGGGGGATATTAGTTCTCTACATTTTTCTCATTTGAGGTCCCTGATGGCTGGAAGCTCAGGGTTGCGGCTCAGGCGCCACTTTAGAGTTCCTTTTGCCCAGCCGTCTTCTCTGACTTCAGCCCCTCACACAGGGGCTGGTTGTCCCCAGGCCATGGTTGTCCATCTCGTAGGGCCGGATTGAATTCTCTTTGTTCCCCCTTGGGGTGGCCCTGCAGGAGAACCACAGAAGGCAGTAGCAGATGCCCTTGGTGCTCTCAAAGCCGTGGGGGCACGGCAGTCTGCAAGGACGGGCCTGTCACACTCCGTGGGGAGGGTGCTGTGACTCAGATGGATAGCATGTCCCAGCTGGGTGGCTCGCATCCCAGAGTGCGACTGACTTCTGTGAATGGGTCCTTTCAGTCCCCGCACACTGCCCCTTTTCTCCGCAAGGCACACGCAGCACCGCGGCGGCGGCCTGGGCTGGGTTCCCGCAACAGCTGCAGGGTACATCTGGAGCCGCCGGCTCCTCTCCTGCCCGGAGTCCTGGCTCTCGGGGACAGCCTTCTCTCTCATGGAGCCCATCTTCGTTCTCACTTCTGCTGGCAAAGCCCCAGGGCACTGCGAGTCTGGTGACCCCTCACCTACATAGATGGGGTCCAGTGATTCTTCCTGGGGACTCTGTAGCCCTCATTTAAGTTGAGTGACAGCAGCAGAAGAGGAGGGGGAGAACATTAATCACCCCCGCATGCCTGATGCGCTGAGCACCATCTCTGCTCTCTGCAGTAGCTTCACAGACCGAGGTTTTCTGTTATCTTCCTTCATCTAATAAAAAGAAACTTGTGTTTCTATTCTGCAGATGGCTTTTTTTTCCCCCTTAAGGCTCACAGAGTGGGGCAAATTATATATTTTGTCAGTTTTTATGCATTTTAATTTTAAAGCAGTTTTGTTGAGGTATATTATATGTATATACAATAAATTGCACATATTTAAAGTGTATAATTTGATAACTTTTGATATATACCTGTATCTGTGAAATTGTAGCCACAAATCAAGATAATGAACATATCTATCACACCAAAAAATTTACTTCTGTGCATGTTTGTACTCTTTTTTATTTTCTGGCTTCTTTCACTCAGCATAATTAGTCTGAAATGTATCTGTGCCATTGTATGTGTTAAGAACTCATTCCTTTCCTTTGCTGAGTAATATTCCAATGTGCAGGTATATGGGTATGCTTATTCAGCCACAAGTTGATGGATATTTGAATTATTTCTAATTCTAGACTGTTATAAATGAAACTGCTATGAAAATCCATTTACAAGTCTTTGTATGGATATATGCTTTTTAAAAGCTATTTCTTTTGCATTGGGGTATAGCCAACTGACAATGTTGTGATAGTTTCAGGTGAATAGCAAAGGGACTCAGCCATATGTATACATGTATTGGACATATGCTTTTGCTTAAATTAGATAATACCCAGGAATGAAACAGCTGGGTCATATGGAAGTCTTTAATTTTTAAAGAAACTGCCAAACTGTTTTCCAACATGATCACTGTTCATCTCATTGGACCACATTGATTTCTCTTCACTCTATCTCTGGGTGGCCCTGAAGGAGAACCACAGATGGCAGCAAATACCCTTGCTGTTTTACATGTTCCATTTCCACACGTCTTTACTCACGCTTGGTATAATCAGCCTTCTCATGTAGGTAGCTAACACATGTCATTTGGGTTTTAATTTGCATTTTTCTAAAGTTGAATTCTGTGAAGCATATTTTCATGTGCATTGTCAACATCTATATATGTTCTTCAATGAAGTGCTCATTCAACTCTTTTGCCATTTATTTATTTAGTTATTTTCTTCTTACTTTTGAGAGGTCTTTATATATTCTGGATACAAATCCTTTATTAGATATGTGTTTTACAAATATTTTCTCCCAATCTATGATTTTTCCTTTTATTCCCTTAAAAGTGTCTTTTTTAAAGCTTTTAAAAAATATTTATTTATTTGGCTGAGCTGGATCTTAGTTGCATCGTGGGATCTAGTTCCCTGACCAGGGATCAAACCCAGGCCCCCTGCATTGGGAACAAAGAATCTTAGCCACTGGACCACCAGGGAAGTCCCTAAAAGTGTCATTGAAAAGTAGAAATTCTAAATTTTTGATGAAGTTCAATTTATCAGTTTTTTTCTACTTTAGATCATGACTTTGATGTCATGTCTAAGAAATCTTTGTATAACTTAAGGTCAAAAATATCTTTACCTGTGATTCCTTCTATAATTTTAGGTATTATATTAAGATCTTTGATGTTTTTTGAGTTACTTTTTTAAAAATAGGAAGTATGAATCAAATTTAAAGTAGAAAATGTGGACCAGGAGTGAATTCTCCAGGTCAGAATACTGGAGTGGGTAGCCATTCCCTTCTCCAGTGGATCTTCCCAACCCAAGGACTGAATCCAGGTCTCCCACATTGCAGACAGATTCTTTACCATCTGAGCCACCAGGGAAGCCCTTTAAAATAGAAGATGTGGATCAAATTTCTTTCCTTTTCTTTTTTTCCCTTTTTTGGCATATAGATATACCCTACTCTAATACCTTATGTTGAAAACACTATCTTTTCTCCACGGAATTGTCTTTGTACCTTGTAAAAAGTCAGGTGTCCATATATATGCATGTCTATTTCTGGGTTGTCTAGTCATTTTCATTGATTTATTTATCTTGCCACTAATACCAAAATGTCTTGAAATCAGGCACTGTTAGTCCTCACACTTTGTTTCTTTTTCAAAGTTGTTCTAGTTATTCTAGGTCTTTTGCATTTCCATAAGAATTTTAGAACCAACTTATTTGGATTTCATCAGGATTGTATGAATCTATAGGTCAGTTTGGGGAAAATTAATATAACAATTATAAGTTGTTTGACCCATATCTATCTATTGATATCTGTACCTATCTGTGTAGTTAGGTTTTAATTTCTCTCAACAGTGTATTATAGCTTTCAAGGTACAGGTATTGCATATTTTTTATTAGTTTTCTTCTAAGTACTTTAAAGTTTTATACTATTGCAAATAATCTTCCTGTTGTTTACTCGCTAAGTCGTTTCCAACTCTTTTGTGACCCCATGGACTACAGCGCACTAGGCTCTTCTGTTCATGGATTCCTCCGGGCAAGAATACTGGATAAGGTAGCTATTCCCTTCTCCAGAGGATCTTCCTGACCCAGGGATTGAACCCACATCTCCTGCATTGGCAAGCAGTTTCTTTAATGTTGAGCCAACCAGGGTAATGGATCAACGGACTGGTTCAAAATTGGGAAAGGAGTATATAAGGCTGTATATTGTTACCCTGCTTATTTCACTTCTATGCATAGTACATCATGCAAAATGCTGGGCAGGATAAGTCACCAGCTGGAATTAAGACTGCCAGGAGAAATATCAACCGCTTCAGATGTGCAGATGATACCATTTTAATGGCAGAAAGCAAAGAGGAACTAAAGAGCCTCTGGATGAAGGTGAAAGAGGAAAGTGAAAAAGCTGGATTAAAATTCAACATAAGAAAAATTAAGATCATGGTATCTGATCCCATCATTTCATGACAAATAGATGGGGGAAAAGTGGAAAAAATGATAGATTTTATTTTCTTGGTCTCCAAAATCACTGCAGACAGTGACTGCAGCCATGAAATTAAAAGATGCTTGCTCCTTGGAAGAAAAGTTATGACAAAAATAGTCAGCATATTAAAAAGCAGAGACATCACTCTGTCAACAAAGGTCCATATAGTCAAAGCTACAGTTTTTCCAGTAGTTATGTATGGACGTGAGAGTTGGACTATAAAGAAGGCTGAGTGCCAAAGAACTGGTGGTTTTGAATTATGATGCTGGAGAAGACTCTTGAGAGTCCCTTGGACTGCAAGGAGATCCAACCAATCAGTCCTAAAGGAAATCGGTCCTGAATATTCATTGGAAGGAATGATGCCGAAGTTGAAGCCTTGATACTTTGGCCACCTGATGCAAAGAGCTAATTCATTGGAAATGGCCCTGATTGAGGGCAGGAGGAGAAGGATGAGATGGTTGGATGGCATCACCAACTCAATGGACATGAGTTTGAGCAAGATCTGGGACATGGTGAAGGACAGGAAAACCTGGCATACTGTAGTCCATGGGGTTGCAAAGTCAGACATGACTTAGAAATTGAAAAACAATAACCAATTTCAATCAATTTTAATATCTTTTGTGGGGTCATATTCTGCTATATTTTCTACATAGACAATCGTGTCATCTACAAAAAAAGAAAGATACTATCACCTTCTCTGCTTCAATCTGGTTGCTTTTTATTCCTTTTTCTTCACTTATTGCAATAGCAAAAACTTCTAGTACAGTGCTGACTAGAAATGATAAACAAGTATCCTTGCCTTGTTCCTCATCTCAAGAGAGTAAGCATTCAGCCTTTTAGCATTAAGTATGATGTTAGTTGTTGGTTTTTCATAGTGTCATTATAGATTGAAGAAGCTCTCTTGTATTTCCAGCCTGCTAAGAATTGTTTCTCTTTATTTTATTTTTCTGAACTCTCAAAAATTTATTTTGGAACATGTTTCTCATTTTAGTCACTGATGAATGATGGAATTTTTGTCAATTGGAGCATCTATTGAAATGAATGACTTCCATGACGGCTCAGACGGTAGCGTCTGTCTACAATGTGCGAAACCAGGATTCAATCCCTGGATCAGGAAGATCTCCTAGAGAAGGAATGACACCCCACTCCAGTATTCTTGCCTGGAAAATCCCATAGATGGAGGAGCCTGGTGGGCTACAGTGCATGGGGTTGCAAAGAGTCAGACACGACTTCACTTTCACTTTCACTGAGATGATCATACAGGGTTTTCTTTATTTTTTACTATGGTGTGGCTGTCTTTCAAGCGTATCCAACTCTTTGCAACCCCATGAACTGTAACCCGCCAGGCTCCTCTGCTCATGGAATTTTCCAGGCAAGAATACTGGAGCGGGATGCCATTTCTTACCTATATCTCCTGCATTGGCAGGTGGATTCTTTACCACTAGTGCCATCTGGGAAGGCCTCTAATATGGTGAATTATTTCAAATGTTAATATGGTGAATGGTTTCAAATGTTAAACCAGCTTTACACTCCTGGGATAAACCTCTCCTGGTGATGACATATTATCTTTTTTATACCTTGTTGGATTTGGATACTAGCTTATTTACAATTTTTGCATTTAAGTTCATGAGAGACATTGGTCTTTGTTTTCTTTTCTCCTAATGTCTTTGATTTTATCAGGGTACCACTGAAAGTGTTCCTTCCTCCTTTATTTAATGGAAATGTTTAGTATAATTTATAGATGTAGATGTCTGAGTCTGTTTTTTCTTTATTGAGATTTTTTATTACAAATTTAATTTATTTAATAGATATGGGCTTTTCAGGCTATTTCTTCTTGAGAGACTTTAATAGTTTGTGTTTCTCAAGGAAATTGTGCTTTTCACATTAAGTTGTTTAATTTATTGGTATAGAGGTGTTCATAATATTCCCTTATTGATCTTGTCATATCTGTAGAATTTGTATTGATGTTATTTATTTCACTCCTGATATTACCAATTTGGTTCTTGCCTTTTGTTTCCTCATCAGTCTGGCTAGAGGTTTTACTGATTTTTTTCTATTGCTTTCCTATTTTGTCATTCATTGATTTTTATTCTGATATTATTTCCTTTTACTGATTATTATAGGCTAATTTGCTTTTTTAAATATATTCTTAAAATGAAATCTGAAGTCATCTTTGACTTGAGCCCTTTCTTTCTTCATAATATTAATGCTTGGTTCTATAAATTTCATCCAAGTAGTACTGCTTTTGGAGAAGGCATTAGCACCCTACTCCAGTACTCTTGCCTGGAAAATCCCATGGATGGAGGAGCCTGGTGGGCTGCAGTCCATGAGGTCACTAGGAGTCAGATACAACTGAGAGGCTTCACTTTCACTTTTCACTTTCATGCATTGGAGAAGGAAATGGCAACCCACTCCAATGTTCTTGCCTGGAGAATCCCAGGGACGGGGGGAGGCTGGTGGGCTGCCATCCGTGGGGTCGCACAGAGTTTTTGGATACCACTGAGGTGACTTAGCAGCAGCGGCAGTACTGCTTTAGCTGTGTCCCACAAATTTTAATAAGTTGTGTGTCTTTTCCATTCAGTTCAAAATAATTTTGTATTTTCATTTTTGATTCAGCATATATTTCAAATATAGTTTTCAAATATTTGGGAATTTTCCCAGAGATCTTTCTGTAATTGATTTCAAATTTAATTATATTATGGCCCAATAACATACTTTGTATGATTTGAATCCTTTTGAATTTTAAATTTATTGAGACTTGTTTAATGACCCAGATTATGGTCTATTTTTGGTAAATTTTATGTATTCATTTGAAGAGAATGTGTATTCTTCTCATGTTGAATGCAATGTTCTATAAATATCAATTAGGTCAAATTAGTTGATTGTGCTGTTCAAATCTTCTATGATCTTGCTTGCTTTATTGAAAGATTGATATTAAAATCTCTGATTACAGCTATTGATTGGTTTATTGGTCCTTGCAGTTCTATCAGTTTTTGCTTCATATATTTTGAAATTCTATTATTAGGTGGATAAGCACTTAATATCATTATATCCTCCCAATGAACTGATCCTTTTAATATTACACAATGACCTTCTTTACCCTTGTTGATATCTTTGCTCTGATGTTTACTTTTTCTAATACTGATATAACCACAACAACTTTCCTTTGATTAGTGCAAAACATTGATAATTAGTGCTGATTAGTGTTTTTTTAATGCCTTTACTTTTAAGCATTCTGTGTTGTATGCTTAAAATGTGTTTCTTCCAGGAAACATATCTTTCTTTCTTTCTTTTTTTTTTTTGCTTATTAGCCATTAGTCATTATTGTTTTGTTATTTTGGTGCTTGCCTTAGATTTTTTAATATGTACCTTTGGTTAATCACAGTCTACCTATCTTCAAGTGACTTTATAAAACAAAACACTTATAGAACAAGAACTTTAAAGTAATATATACATTTGACCTTTGAACAATGTGCGGGTAGGGCACCAACCTTATAGACAGTGAAAATTACATGCATAATTTATATTTTGGCCTCTGTGTATGCAGTTCCTTCATATCTAGAATTCTTTCATATCCAGGGTTCCATATCTGTGAAATTAACCAAACTGGGATCATGTAGTCTTGTACTATTGAAAAAGAATTCACATACAAGTAGTCCTGCCCAGTTCAAATTCACATTGTTCTAGGGTACTTACATTTCTCCTCTTCCATTCTTTGGGCAGATTTTATCATACATTTCACTCTTATACATGTTATAAATTTTAAAACATTCTTATAACTTTGATTTAAACAGTCAATTATCTTCCAAACAGATTTAAATAGTTAGAAAGAAATCATTATATTTACTTATATAGTTATCATTTCCAGTGCTTTTTTTTTTCTTTCCTTTTTATGGATCAAGATTTCCATCTGGTAGTATATTCCTTTTGTTTGACAGACTTTCTTTAATGTTTCTTGGAGTCTGAGTCTGCTGATGGTACATTCTTCTAGCTTTGTAAGTCTGAAAAAGTATTTTTTAACTTTGTTTTGAAAGATAGTTTCACTGGGTTTATAATTCTAGGTGGTGGCTTTTTTTTTTTTCCTTTCTCTATTTTAAAGATGTTACTTCACTGTCTTCTCACTTCTTTTGATTGTGATGAAAAATATATTGTCTTGTCTTTGTTTCTTTGTATGTAAGATATCTCCCCAACCCTCACCTCCAGGTTGCTTTAAAAACCTTCCCTTTAGCATTGATTTTGAACAATTTGAGCACAATTTTCCTTGATGTACATTTCTTTATGTTTGTTGTGCTGGGGGTTTATTGTGCTCTTGTACTGCTGCTAAGTCACTTCAGCCTGGAAAAAAATTTGGATATTGTTTTTCCAAGTATTATTTTTCTTCCTTCTCTCTCCTTCAGGGGCTACAATTAAATGCACACTAGACTACTTGAAATTGTCTCAAGCTCATTTTAGAAAATTATTTTTTCTCTATGTGTTTAATTTGGAGTAGTGTCTATTTCTATGTCTTCATGTTTACTAATCTTTTCTTCCACAATTTATAATACACCATTAATTCTGTCTAGTATAGTTTTTATTTCAGACACTGTAGTTTTCATCTGCAGAAGTTTTGAGTATATTTAATATCTCTCATGTCTCTACTTAACTTTCTGAACATATGGAAATAAGTTATGAGAACTGTTTTAATGTCTTTTTCTGCTATTCTAACATCTGTGCCTATTCTGGGTTGGTTTCAATTGATTGATCTTTTTCCTCATTATGGGTCATATTTTCCTACTTCTTCTAATGTCTTTTAGTTTTTGATTGGATGCCAGACATTGTGAATTGTACCTTGTTGATTGCTGGCTGGATATTTATTTATGCATTCTTAAAAATATATTTGATCTTTTTCTGGGATGAATTTCAGTTGGAAATACTTTGATCCTTTTTAGTTTTGTTTTTAAGATTTATTAGGCAGCACCAGAGCTGTAGACTTAATTAGTTTAGAATTAATTCTGCTAATTCTGGTGTTTCTTACTCCATCTTTGCCAGAAGTGGAAATTCTTCTGACAGTTTTTAATTTGGGGAAAACTACTAAAAATCTAAAGGAAAATTATACCACCCAAGATGCCAGCATTCAGGAGTAAACTCTGTGTCAATTAATGTTTCTTTCTTCTTAGCTCTCTAGATAGCTTTCTGCTGCTGCTGCTGCTAAGTCACTTCAGTCGTGTCTGACTCTGTGTGACTCCATAGACGGCAGCACACCAGGCTCCCCCGTCCCTGGGATTCTCCAGGCAAGAACTGGAGCGGGTTGCCATTTCCTTCTCCAATGCATGAAACTGAAAAGTGAAAGTGAAGTCACTCAGTGGTATCTGACTCTTTGCAACCCCATGGACTTCAGCACACCTGGCTCCTCCATCCATGCGATTTTCCAGGCAAGAGTACTGTTTCCTAATTTTCCTTATTAATAAATACATATATATCCAGAAATAATAATCCACATTCTCATTCTTTTACAGAATTTAATCATTTCCTTTCTTTTAGTTCATGTAAGGAATTTATACACCTTTTCAGTTTTTCTGTTCTATTGATGCTGGGAAAGGGGTATATTTATTTATTTATTTATTTTTTAAAGAAAAGTAAGATATATACTTTAATAAAAGGATATAAGAAATGGCAAATAAAATGATGAATACAAAAATATAAAAGGGTTTATGACAAATGAAAGAATATTTTATGACCAATGAATTTAACTCATTACCCTGAACTTTCTTCCTCTTCCTTCTTACATGTTTCGATTAATACAAATTCTTTTATATGGGCCACACCTCTCCAAGGTGAAACTACACGTTATAACCTACCTATCAACTTATTTTGCAATAATGAGAACACCTAATTCTATAAAAACAGACAATGGCCCTGCCTATATTTCTAAGGAAATTCAAATAATTTTTACATTCATCCTCCATTAAACAAAACATTCCTTATAATCCACAAATACAAGACATAATTAAATAAGCACATTACACACTGTAACTGCAAATAAAAAGTTAAATAAGAGGATATACACAGGAACACTTTTATCTTCCTCATTCAGAACAGACTTTACTAGATTCTAATGCAATATAGTCTTTAAGCCTATAACTATTATTCAGTTCAGTCGCTCAGTCGTGTCTGACTCTTTGCAACCCCATGAATCGCAGCACGCCAGGCCTCCCTGTCCATCACCATCTCCCGGAGTTCACTCAGACTCACGTCCATTGAGTCCGTGATGCCATCCAGCCATCTCATCCTGGGTCGTCCCCTTCTCCTCCTGCCTCCAATCTCTCCCAGCATGAGTCTTTTTTTTTTTTTTTAATTTTTTTTTAATATAAAAAGCACAATTTATTAATACAAAGGACATAAAGCAGATACACATAGTTGATTAAACTAGAAAAATGTATGTACAAACTTTCAAATCAGATTAACAGTTCAATCAAATCTGGGGAGGGGTATATTTAAGCAACATTGTAAGTGACAAAATTTTGAGACTGCCCATGTCCATATGTTCCAGTTTCTATTGTTTTGTAACATATTACTTGAAAGCTAAATGCCTTAAAATTTAGAATTATATTTATGAATTATGTGGGTTAGGAATTCACGCAGAGCATTGTGGAGTTGACTTATCTACCATTCTTAATGTCCAGCACCTGGACTTGGACGTCTCAATGGCTAGATGTAGCTCAACGACTGGGAGCTGAAATCACTGGAAATATCTTACTTACATAGACAGCGGTTGATATTGGCTGTCATCTGGATGCTTGTTGGGGCTGTCAATCAAAATATTTACACATAGTCTCTCCCCGTGGCCTGGGCTCTCTCACAGTGGCCTCAGGTAGTTAGACTTCTACATTGTGTCCCAGAGAACAAGGTCAAAACTGTATTGCCTTTAATGATCTAGTATTGGAAGACACACATCATTATTTCTATTTTACTCTACTGGCTAAAACAGTCACTGCTGCTGTTGCTGCTGTTAAGTCGCTTCAGTCGTATCCGACTTTGTGCGACCCCATAGACGGCAGCCCACCAGGCTCCCCCGTCCCTGGGATGCCCCAGGCAAGAACACTGGAGTGGGTTGCCATTTCCTTCTCCAATGCATGAAAGTGAAAAGTGAAAGTGAAGTCACTCAGTCATGTCTGACTCTTCGTGACCCCATGGACTTCAGCACGCCTGGCTCCTCCATCCATGCGATTTTCCAGGGAAGAGTACTGGAGTGGGGTGCCAGTGCCTTCTCCACAAGCCCACCTAAATCCAAATGAGGGAATTAGGCTCCATCTCTTAATAGAGCATTAGCAAGATTGCATCACAGAAGTACATGTGAGGTATGAGATACGTTTGTGGTCATCTTTGGAAAACAAAATCTGCCATACCTGCCTTTGGTCACAAAATTCACATCCACTTTCACATGCATTCAGTCAGCCCTTCCCCCAAGACTTGCAAAGTTTCACCCCATTGCAGTGTCAATTAAAATGTCTAAGATCTTGTCAGCTAAATTAAGTCCAGGTGACAATGGGGCTTCTCTGGAGCAATTCCTTGAGGATAGTTTTTCTTTTTCTAAAATCTATGAACTAAAGGCACATGTTATCCATCCTTTCCCACCACATCCAGGTGAGACAAGGATAATCACTATTGTCCTAGCATTCAAAAAGACGAAAAATGAAATACACACAAATCTCTTTTGAGATGAGCCCTTTTTCTTCCTTGGGATGTCTCTTAGGCTGTGTAAGAGACTTAGATTTGTTGAACAGAGAAGAATTTGCCAGGAATGCCCTTAAGTACTGAGAAGGACTTTAGTCTATTCGAACTTCCATGACACATTGGTTTTGAGCTAAGATCCTAGAAAAGAGTTTTATAGTCACAACCTTGGTTTCATATTTATCCTGAGATGTTTTCATCTTAGCACCCTGGATTTGATCTTCACCCTGAGGCCATTTTTGTTTTTGAGCATTTTCTACTGTGAGAGAATGGAGATGATAATCAGTTTTATTTTCAGATTGAACAAGTCCTGGGTCTTTCATATTTCCTCTAAATTTTCTTTAACAACGAGGGTTTCCTTTTCTGTGCATGCGTGCTCAGTGGTGCCCAACTCTTTGCAACTTCATGGACTGTAGCCCTCTAGGGTTGTCCATCAGATTTTCCCAGGCAAGGGTATTGGAGTGGGTTGCCATTTCCTTCCCCAGGGGTTCTTCCTGACCCAGGGATCAAACCCACATTTCCTGCATCTCCTGCATTGCAGATGGATTCTTTATCACTGAACCATCAGGGAAGCCCATTTTCTTTTACATGTCTAAAATAACTCAGTTGGTACTTTAGCATTTTGCTTGGAAATCCCTTTGACCACACCTACTAGTTCGTTGGGTTTATTTTTGTTTTTTCATGTCACTGCAAAAATAATTGCATTACAAACAGTTTTGCTAAACTTCCTACTACTCCATAACAAGGGTCATCTTTTCTTCCCCCCAGTTCTGAACTTTTTCTCAATAGCTCCTCAAGACTGTTTCATACTTATTGAGCACAGCAATCACAGGCTTGCTTAGGTTCAAGGAGAAGAGAATGAGGCGGTCTTAAAGGCAATAAGGCCAGGTCCTGCTGGCCAGTAGAAGAGCAACTGAGATAGGAAGTACTCCTGTAGCCACTTTTGGAAAAGTTCTGTCTACTGGGATGTCCAAACAGAATGAAGTTTTTGGCCAACCCAAATATAACAATTTCAGTGCTTGTGGGCATGAAAGGTTTACCACCATATGCAAAAAGCTCACAAGAAGACACTATCATTGGATAAAACTGATGCCTACTCCAAACTGGGCACAAAAATTGCACAACTGAGCTTCTCTTTCATCCATCTTCTTAAAATGATGCTTATCATAAGATGGGGTTGCTATAGTGAAGGCAGAGGAGGAATACTGAAAAGAAATGGTAAAAAGTAGAAGTCATCATGTTGTCTCAAAGTTGCTAAGATAACATAAGCTAGAATAGCCTCAACTTTTCTCTTTATTACTCTATACCTCAAGGAGTCTATGGCCATTGAATAAAGAATCCTGCATTAATAAAACGGTTCAGTGGTGATCTTTTATTATCTCATAATAAAAGATTATTTGTCACCTACTATGCTTTCATATTTCAGTGCTTGCTTTATTAGCATTTAATGAACATCAACATTGTGCCATTTACTGCACTTGATACTAGAGCTATGAAAAATGTGGTTCTTGACCTGAATTAGCTCAGAGTGATAGCCAAAGAGAAGCGTATTAACACATAATTTGAATATGCCTGGCTAGTTTCTGAGGAAGACTCTTTAAAAAGCAACTAAGGAGAGGTAGAAAGGTCAAGAAAGATCTAATTGTAGGGTAGGTATCTAGAGTATTGTTGATAACTGAGTTAATTCATGAAAAATAAGAGTTAACTTCCAGGTTGAAAGGTAGGCTATGTAGACAGCATTCTTGGCAGAAGAAACTGCAAATGCAAGAGGACACAGTCAAGAAAGGGCTTAGCTTGTTTAAAAAGGACGAGGAATTTGGTGGGACTGGACCATAGGAATCTTAATGTGAAGTGAGACGTGAGGCTCGAGAAGGTTGGAGCTAGATTGCAATGGACTTTGAACACTTCTTTATGGAATATGGTGCTTATTTTATAGGCACTGAGAGGCCAATAAATGTTCTTATGGAGAAAAGGATCAGGAAGAGAGAGGATGCTGATGGCAATATAAGGATAAAAGATAAGACCAGATGGCAGAAAGAATGCTTAGGAAGTTGTTGGAATAGTATAGGGTAGAGAAAAGCAGGTCTTATTCTAAGACAGTGACAGTGGGGCTTCAGGGAAGGGGTAAGGTTGAGAAGCTTATTATCAAGTATTTGGAGTCTGATTGAATGTGAGGAAGCTCAGTGAACAGTGATACAATTGACTGAAACCAAGGCTATAGTGGAGGAACAAAATAAATCTATAGGAAGAAAGGGTAGGAAGATAGAGTTCAGTTGTGCCTATGAGGTGTGTGATGCCTTTTGAGTATTCAAAGAGAGTTGTCTGAGATATAACTGGAAATATGGCTCTGGTTGAAACTGAAGGAGGAGTTGAGGTCATGGGTGTTCTCAAGTTTTAAGTTACATAAATTTGGGGGCTTGAGATTTCTTATTGTGCTGAAATAGTGTAGGACAACTATTGACAAACCTTTGTCCATCTTTAAACCTTTTCATCATTTCAAAAGATTCAGCATGTCTTCTGCAGAACATGTAGGGAGGGCTTGGCGACCAGCTGGTAATAGGGATCAATAGATGACTAGTGGGTTGAATTTGGGTCAGACCCCAGTATCCTGGTGATATGTCCCTAACTGAGCTACTGATGCATAATTTAATATCAGTATCCCATTCACTTCCTAAGAGGAGAAGATACATTCACATTAAGGATGAGCAAGAGGGTCCAGTGATGAAAGGAGAAACTAATTTATCAGAAACCTCAGCTAATAGTAATAGTGACCACTGCACAAAACAGCCGTGCATTTACTGGCAGCCAAGGAAAGGAGGAAAACATGGTGAGTTTTTATACTCCTGGAGATCCTCCTTGAATTAAGTGGTAGGGAAGCACATTGCCCCACTTATCAGAACAGACAGTCTGCTTCCCTAGTATCTAATTCAAGAAGAAACTCAAAGAATAGTGATACAAAAAAAAAAATCTTCAAAACCTACCTTGTAAAAACCGCATATCATTCTTTATATTGTTCTGTGGTTGAAACTAAGCTCATAACGTTAGATCCTATTTTTGTGAAGCCATTTCCATTCAATGTGGTTATTATTTACCCCTTACAAATCCACTCCTTCACCTCTTATACAGAAAGGCTAGGCAACTGACAGAAGATGGGGACGTTTAGCTCCAGGGACTGTAGCTCAGTGAGAACAGCATAGATTAGTGGATAAGAATACAATTCCAAGAAAAGTAGAGAAAAGGGCATTTTCAAACTGTGTTTAAGTGGCTGCTGAGAAAAAACAGCTTCTGAGACAATAGCCTCTCCCCAGCTCAGGAAGCAAGACTGATGACGCCAGGCATTAGCTATGGCTGGGGCTTCTCACAGCTCTGCAGGAAAAAAGGGCAAGCTGTGAGAGGGTGAGCTGCTTAATACAGAATCAAGGAAAGAGAGTTTCCAGGCAGACTTTGTCAGTCAGAAGTCCCCGGAGGCCGAGTGTTCTGACCAGTAGGAAAGACCCATGGGAAGCCACAGTTCCAAAACACAGACGTGTGCCAGCCACTCCTGGATTTTCATCTAGTTCCCAGATCCTTCCCCAAGGTGAGAAAGCCGGGCTATGAAGTATGAGTGTCAACTACGTTGCATCTCCTGTATCAAATTCAGTTGGTTGGTAGTAGCTGCCTCAATATTATGTTGAGATTTCTGAGGCCCCACCTTGGCCCAAAAGGAAAGAGTATCATTACTGAATAGCAATGTCTGCCCTAGAGTCATTAATAGAAATGAATCCTATACTTATTATTAATGTAAACAATCAATATTCATATATTAATGGACACAAATGAAGTTAATCAGTATAATCAATATTTACATATTTACCATCCTTGCTGTTGGCACAACAGAAACAATTGCACATGGGCTTTCTAGTCAGTCCCGTTCATGAACTTCATCGTGTCCCCCAGAAATTCTTATGTTGAAGCCCTGATCTTCATGGTGATGGCATTTAGAGACAGTGCCTTTAAAGAGATAATTAAGTTTAAATAAGATCATGGGGAAAATCCTAACCCAACAGAGCTTCCTCTCTCTCCATCAGAGAAAAGGCCCAGTGATGACGCAGCATGAAGCTGGTGGCCTGCTGGCCAGGAAGGAAAGCCTCCTTAGAAACCAACCCTGGCAGCTCGAGCTTGCTTGGACTTGTGGCCTCCGGAACTATGAAAAATAGATTCCTACAGTTTAAGCCATCTGATGTGTGGTATTCTGTCATGCAGCCTGAGAGGACCATGCAGAGCTGAATCAAGCACCCAGGGGCTGTTGATGTCACCAGAAAAGGGTGGCGGAAAGGTAAGAGTTATAACTCACCCTAGAATCCCCCCTCTCCAACTCTACCTACACCTTTGTGCTAGAGGGAGAAATCCCGTGGCTTGATGTTGCTACTGATGTGCGTACTAGCTGTAATCCTCATGTGTGCCCTGAAGGAGCCACCTGCAATATACATGCTTTGGGGTGAAAATTAATGGGTTAAAATGTGCAGACTCTGGCAGGCTCTTACAAATGCAAGCTTCGTCGATGTCCAGAGAGATAAGGAAAATGAATGAAACCAAATATATGCGTGGCAAGAAGCCTTGGTGGGGACTGTGGCCACCTGGAAGTCAAGTGTGCGTGTGCGCGCACACGTGTGTGTATGTGTGTGTGAGAGAGACAGATGGGGTGAAGGAGACCCTCACATTTATCTGTGGCTAAATTCATCCAGTTGGCAACAGATCTTCAATGTCTGAATGTAGGAAGCCAGGGCTGATATAGCCCTTGGACAACCCTTCCCAGCATGCCAGCTGCATACTTCAGAGAGACACTGAGGTGAGCATTGCAGTTGCAAATGCTTGCAGGGACCAGCGAAGAAGAGCCACACAACTGAACTACCAGATGAAGAGAAGGCAAAAGGGATGTTTAGTTGTGAGCATTAGAGAGTCAAACCCATGTCATCAGTGTTAGAGAGTCAAACCCATGTCGTCTTCTCCAGGGAGGTCAGCCCAGCTCTGCAAGGTAACAAAGGCTCCTCCAGCATTCATAGGCAGAACCAAAATTGTTCTAAAGAAGCCACTTTGTATTTGTTCATCAGCTTGACCAGATTTTCAACAGAAATTTCAAGCATTCTAACTATCTAATGGAAGGATGAGATGATGTTGACTTGGAAAGTTTGAGTTCCTGCTTTTGCTTTAATAGTCAGGCTAAACTTGATTCTGGCCAGGAACCAGTATGCCTAGGCTGACTGAGATGAGCTAACTAGAGAAGGACTTTGCAAGTAATGTAATGAATTGCCCTGTTGAATGGTGATATTCACTCGTGTCCATCTGGATGCTGAATAGCCTCTGCTGAATATGACTTGAATTTAGTGCAGTTGATATTGAGCTGCTCTTTCTGAGAGTAATTGGACATCTGGTTCATGGCCAGGCCTCTGAAGTCAGGAAGACGATGTCATGAGTGCATTAAAAATCACTTGTCTCATGTCTGGCAGCTGGATCTCTGAGTACCTAAGAGCTGAATTACACTTACCAGGGGTTGGCTGGGTGTGTGCATGCTAAAGTCGCTTCAGTCATGTCCCACTCTTTGAGACCCTATGGACTGTAGCCCATCAGGCTCCTCTGTCCAAGGGATTCTCCAGGCAAGAATACTGGAGTAGGTTGCCATGCCCTCCTCCGGGGGATCTTTCTGACCCAGGAATCGAACCCGCATCTTCTGTGGCTCCTGCATTGCTGGCAGATTCTTTATCACTGAGCCACCAGGGAAGCCCAGGTGTTGGATATCAAACAGGAAGCCAGGACCAGCCCTGCTTAGGCCACCTAAGGTTAACATTTGTTCAGTTAGAGCTCCCTTCCTTCCCAGAGTCACTTAACTTAGAGCTGTGACCTTTAGGGAGGTAACACCCGTCTCATTTTCCTATGTGAACCAGGAAGGGAAAGTGTCAGTTGTGAGGGAAAAAATATCCATTAAATAAATGTGTACATGCCAGCCAGACTGAATCATGAAGCCAAATGTGCTTCTGAACTTGGCATTATTTTAAAGGCTGAAGCGCAGAATTGCTTCAGATAAAAGTTTGTTTAATTCTCAATTAGGAATTGTTTTTATGCAGTGTCAGGGGCTGAAGACTTTTATGAGCTGTGCTATTGATTGAAATGATGCCTTCATTGGGTGCCAATTGAGTGATCTTTTGATTCCCTGCCCATTAACATGCTAATGGTTAGAGGTACAGCCCCTCTCAAAGGCGCCTGTTCTTCCAAGGATGGATGTCTCTGACCTCGCACAGTTCTCCCCAGAGGCTGGGGAGGAGGGGTGTCTGGAGCTCATCAATGGTCTCATTAGCATATTGTTGCTCAACTCCCAAGAGTGATAAATTTAAAGAACATGGAACACAATTAGCCAGATATTTTAAAGGTTACAAATGGTGGGCAGGTTCTAAGAATGTCTGGTTCTCCATGTCAAGGGCATCTAAGTCAGCCTTGGGAGCAGCTGGAACCCAAAGGCCAGGCCTCTCTGTGTGCAGAATTTACATAAGCTTTGAAGATATTTTTAGCTTCCTGCTCTCACTCCTCTTAATATTCTCCTGCTTCTCTGTCTCACAAAGGGGGAAGGCGGCAAGCTGAGGATTCTGAGCTTTTGGTCTTCACAAGCTCTGATGTTGTTTTCTTTTTCAGATCTTCTGGGGAGAAGCAGAAGCAGAAATTGATGTAGAAGTGTAAGCTGGCTGTATTTGAAGCCCTTCTGTGTGGGCACCGAGGAGGGTGCAGTCACTCCTTTGAGGGGTGATGTCTGTTCACTTGGGATTTTTTCATTTTGGAATGAGGTTAGCTGAGATGATACACATTCAAGTGCCTGGCATAGTACTGACAAACGTTTCCGTTTCTTCTCTCTCCTCCCCCGTTTGTCTAATTGGGACTCTGAATCAAGGTTATGGTGAAGACCACAGGGATCTGGAATGGTAAACATCCATTAATACTCATTATTCTTTCATTCAATAAGCATTGACTGAGATACACTAACACGCCAGGCATTGAGTTAGGTAGAATCCAAAATGATAATGAAAAATGACTGGGGGTTTCCCTGGTGGCTCAGTGGTGAAGAGTCCATCTGCCAGTGCAGTTGACAAGGGTTTGATCCCTGATCCGGGAAGATCACACATGCCGCGAGGCAACTAAGCCCGTGTGCCTCAACGACTAGGCCTGTGAAGCCACTGCAATGAGAAGCTCGTGCACTGCAACGAATAGCAGCCTCCGCCCTCAGCCACTAGAGAAAGCCTGCTTAGCAAAGAAGACCTGCACAGCCAAAAAGCAAAAAAGACTGGGGTGCTCTCGGGAGTCTAGCATGTGTACACGCAAGAATGTGTGTGCACGTGCATGTATGCACATGCATGTGCAGGGGGCGTGGGGGCCTTGTGCAAGTTGTTACTTCATGAAAATAACAAGTAATTTTATTGTGTGCCTTCATATCTCCTAAGGAATCTAGAAAAATTATATTGATGAGCCTATTTGCAGGGAAGGAATGGAGAGGCAGATGTAGAAAATGGACTTGTGAACACAGTTGGGGAGGGAGAGAGTGAGACGGAGGGAGAGAGTAACATCAACATGTACACACTATCAGGTGTAAGATGAATAGCTGGTGAGAAGTTGCGGTGCAGCACAGGGAGCCCAGTCTGCACTCTGCGATGACCTGCGGGGATGGGATGGAGGAGGGGAGGGAGACTGCAGAGGGAGGTAACGTATGCATAATTATGGCTGATTTGCATTGTTGTAGGGCGGAAACCAGCACAACACTGTAAAAATTAAAAATACACATAAATTAAAAATAGAAAAAACCCAAACAAATAGTAGATAGTTCAGTTCAGTTCAGTTGCTCAGTCGTGTTCGACTCTTTGCAACCCCATGAATCACAGCACGCCAGGCCTCGCTGTCCATCAACAACTCCCAGAGTTCACTCAGACTCACGTCCATCAGGTCAGTGATGCCATCCAGCCATCTCATCCTGGGTCGTCCCCTTCTCCTCCTGCCCCCAATCCCTCCCAGCATCAGAGTCTTTTCCAATGAGTCAACTCTTTGCATGAGGTGGCCAAAGTACTGGAGTTTCAGCTTTAGCATCATTCCTTCTAAAGAAATCCCAGGGCTGATCTCCTTCAGAATGGACTGGTTGGANGATTTTGGGGCCCAAAAAATAAAGTCTGCCACTGTTTCCACTGTTTCCCCATCTATTTGCCATGAAGTGATGGGACCAGATGCCATGATCTTCGTTTTCTGAATGTTGAGCTTTAAGCCAACTTTTCCACTCTCCTCTTTCACTTTCATCAAGAGGCTTTTTAGTTCCTCTTCACTTTCTGCCATAAGGGTGGTGTCATCTGCATATCTGAGGTTATTGATATTTCTCCCGGCAATCTTGATTCCAGCTTGTGTTTCTTCCAGTCCAGCGTTTCTCATGATGTACTCTGCATAGAAGTTAAATAAGCAGGGTGACAATATACAGCCATGATGTACTCCTTTTCCTATTTGGAACCAGTCTGTTGTTCCATGTCCAGTTCTAACTGTTGCTTCCTGACCTGCATACAGATTTCTCAAGAGGCAGGTCAGGTGGTCTGGTGTTCCCATATCTTGAAGAATTTTCCATAGTTTATTGTGATCCACACAGTAGTAGTTATTTAATATTTTTTATCTTCTAACAGGTATATATGAAAAGTTGCCAATCCTTAAAATAAAAAGAGAACCAGAGACTCCCAGGGCTAAGAAGGCACTGCTCTGCCATAGAACCCTTGGTCCTGATCCTGTAGTGAGTGGCTGAGACATCTTTGGCAAGTCACTGCACCCCAAGAGCTTCGGCCAGTGGTAGAGTGCAGTAGCCTGGCAGCAGGAGATAAGCAAGAGAGGGCATGCCATATATAAGCATGTCCCCAGTGTCCATCTTGTGGATTGAATCAAACAAGGTGATGGGCAGAATTCTGCTCTGGGCAGTGAGCTGTGGGCACTGGGTAAGATGATCTCAAGGTTCCTACAGCACCAGCACTCAAAAATTCAAGGGCACGAAGCCTCCCATCACTCTGCCCTGTGCTGTTCCCAGGAGGATTAGTCTGCCATAGTCAATAATTACATGTGGAAAATAACATGACAGTATAAATCTTTGAAAGAGAAAGTTGTTATTTCTATGACAGTGAGTCACAGGCTCTTTGAGAAAGCATTTGGTGAAGCGTAAGTTACAAAGTCTGGATGAACCACTGACAGAATCTGCCTAGATCTAACGTCACAAAGTCCAGGGCATTCAATGACCTGGTTTTCTCATCTCTGCAAAGTTAGGTTGTGGACCCTCATCCCTGCTGACCTCTCTTCCCACATCTGTTTGGTCACTGGATGTGCTGTGTGCAAAGCCAGCGCTGAGCATGTGTCCCTTTTGAGGGAGACAGATATGGGTGCTGACCTCAGGAGACGCTCCATTTCTTACTTGCATCAGCTCTCTCCATGGCTCTTAGATCCTCCTTTGCCCTGAATTTGGAGAGTCAAGACTTCCAGGGGTCTTTGGGCAGGAGTCTGCCCCAGGAGCCTGGCCCCATGGCAGGCACTGTTATCCTAATTTCTGACAACTGTGATAGGACGGTTAGGTCTTGGAGATCAAAAATATTTCCTTGCAGAGACTCGGTCCTTTCCTAACTTCTGTGGGTCAGGAAATACAACCCAGATAAGACAAGCTTTGCGGGTGCCCAGTAGAGAGGCCCAATGGGAGCTGACTCTGTCTAATTTATTGCCGGGCTGTGCCTTCACATGAGGTCTGCTAGTAGGGTGATGTTTTTTTCTGATTTGCACAGGGGAACCTCACAGGATAGTTCACACTCACCCCCTCTCAGTAAGTGAGAATAGAAATGCATTCTTGGGAGAGGGTCCACAGACACCCCCTCCCCCGACTCTGAATCCTATACTCCACAACTTTTCACTAATTGCCCCGAACTGGACAGGAGATAAGAAGAAAGGTGGACGTTGAAACAGTGTGGACGATCATGTGGCAGAGGGCAAGGCTTAACTCCAAGCCCCTCATGGAGCTGCCATGGTCCCTGATCCAAGAGAGGGTCATACTACTTGCCGATGCGCTGATAGAGACAGAGGCGCATACGCAGGGGTACACACAGCCTGAGACGCTTTCATCAACACGCTCAGGATGCGCCCAGACACACTCTCTGTGTGGACCCTGGGATGTATCACCCAGGCCTTCCACTGGCACCAAAGGACTTACCTCCCAGCTGCTAGGAGTGCTGCTGAAAGTCAGCCTGCAGCCATCAGCCCTCGGTCCTTGGTGCGTGGCCTGGCCAAGGTCACATCCTTTCAAGGGGCAGCTTGAATCCAGTGACTGAAGTGGTGGATGGCATGGCTAAGAAACACCTGGCCCTCTCTCCCCTGCTCTCGGGGAATGAGTGTGAAGGCAGTCCATAAGCCTCATTCTTTAAGCCTTCATGGGTTGGTCCCGTTCTCCAAATGTCTTCATTCCTTATTCTTCTCTAGCCTCTCTCCATTCTTCCCCACCAGCCTTCACACCTGGCACACCTCCAGGCATGTGATCAGTGCACACTAATTCTGTGCTGAATGCTTGAATGAAGGAGGAAGCTGATGACTGAGCGTCAGGGGGTGGGGCTCTAAAGGAGAGGCCTCTACTACACGGGAGATAAGTCACCTCAAGGGTCTCTTCCGACCCAGACTATGAGCCGATGACTGAGAATTAACGGGCACTGTTTCCCAGTCTCGCAGGAGGACGTCCCTCCATATCTCCTCCCGCTCCCTCAACACTCCTCCCCCTTCCTTTCTCCCTGACTCTCAGTCTTCGTCTCCTGGGAGTCCGGGTCCTCTTGATGGCTCTCCCACTTGTCTCTATCCCAGTCTTTCTGTTCCCACCGCCCTGGTTTAGCTCCTTTGCAATAGTGCCCCAAGGGGTCTGGGCATCCAGGCTACCCCTCCCATCCATTACCTGCACGGTACCTGAAACTTCTCCATCTCCTGCCCAAACCCCTCTCCTCCCCGATGGAGCACACACAGCCCTTCAAGATCTTTCCAGCTTCCACTTCCCAACGTGCCACTTGCATCCTGCATGTCCAGTTCCCTACTTACACCGTGACCTTCTGCATCCACACCCTATTCATCTCTGTTCTCTATGCTCCAAAGCTCTCACAGCTTCCATGCCCGCCTTATTTCTACTTCAAGATCCTGATCAGCGTGGTGTCTCCCGAGCCCCGGGTCTGACTCCATGTTTGTGCTTTCCAACACTCACCGCCTCCGTCTGTTAAGCTGCTCTACACTGCTGTATTGTGACAACTGGTTCTTGTGGCCATATCCTACAGGGACAGTGTCTAATTTCTCTTTATGGACTAAGCACCTGGCCCAGCATCTGGCATCCAGTAGGATCTCAATAAACATGGAATGAATGAATGAATGATTATACAAATATATGAAAAAATCACCATTCATTAATGGTGATGTGAATGCTTCTCCCCCATTACTGTCTTTTGAGAGTCTTCAATGTGGAACAGATCCGCATCAGTTGGGTGGAGGCCTGCACACACTGTGCAGGCAGGTCTGGCCACCTTGGATTTCTCTCATCTGCAGGAAACCAAGAATACTTAAGAGAATCTCATTTCTTTTGATTTCTTTCTACCCCTGGTATTGGAACAGAGACTCCAGGGTCCACTTCTACCACTGGCTTCTTTTTTTGGTCTGGAGTTGTGGGGCGGGGGCGTCCAGGTGATAACCCTCTGGAAGGCCCACCTTCTCTTCCCTTGCCTCGCACTCTTTCCCCTCTTATCTCTCTCTCTCTGGACCAGTTGCGGAATACTCAGCCTCTGATTTGCATGACAAGAATGCTGTCATCTGAGTCACTCCAATTTCTGCCTGATGACTGTAGAAGCTTTCAAACATCCTCTGAGCTCAGTTCATAGAGCCCAGCGGGCCCTTCCCTGGGCTTTGTACAAAAGGCCAGTTAATCTTCACTCCAGAGGAACTTCCAAGATGCCCAGGAAGGGCAAGTTCTACCAGAGACACGTAGACACACACTCCCAGAGGGTCCCAGGTGACTCAGGACCATTGATTGACAGAACCCCAAGAACCTAGTTCATTGCCTGGTCCTACCTAACCTCCCTTAGTTTCACGTTCAAGGTTTTGATTCCCTTCATATCCTATTAATTGGATTTCTACTTGTAGTTAACCTAGATTCTTCATGCTGCAATTGCTTTTGTTTTCATCTTTTCTTACGGGGCAGAACCTAACCTGCCCCATAGACAAAATCGTGTATCAGAAATTTACACTCAGGATTCTTCCTCCATTTCCCTTCTCTCTGAGACACTGTGTGACTTTACCCAGGGACCATTATTTTGGGAGTAATTAATTCATTCCCATGCATTACTGACCTAAGGTCCACCAATCATCCCTAGCCATTATTTTATCTAAGAAGGGAGCAAAGGGTTGAAAACATGATTACCTCCAAAGCCTGCATCCTAAATGGTGGACTTTGCAGACAGTGATGTCACCAGAGAATGTGGAGCAAAGAAGACTTGTATCAAGTCTACATGGAGCTTCTGCCTGGTCTTAGAGTCAAGACCCTAGGACGCTAGAGCTGGAAGAGAAGGTTGACTTTGTCTAGTCCTTCATATTCTTGTTGCAAATGAAGAAACTGGGCCCAAAAAGGCATTCACTGGGTCACAGGCAGAGTCAGCATTAAAACTCAGACTTCTGGGGACTTCCCTGGTGGTCTAGTGGTTAAGATTCTTGGATTTCACTGCAGGGGGTGTAGGTTCGATACCTGGTCAGGAAACGAAGATCTCACATGTGGCACAGCATGGCCAAACCTAAATAAATAAATAAAGCTGCTTCTTAAAACAAACAAACAAATGAAAAAAAAAAAAAAACCTCAGTCTTCTGATTCCTACTCCAGAGTGCTTTCTATTGTAATAATTGTTTACCTTTCTTGATACAAGCAGAGTATCATCCTCAGTTCTTTGCAGGTTTGTATCAACTTACTTGATCTTGACAGTCTGTGAGGAAGGTGCTATTATTGTGCCCATTCTGCTGATGAGGAACTGAGGCACAGAGAGGCTAGGAGAACCCTCAAGGACACGAGCAAGGAGGTGGCTGGGCTTCTGCCCTCACCCTCCACACTTGACTCACACAGCCTCCTCAGCTGTATTTCAGGGATTCTTTTGAAGCCCTGTCATGGCATCAGTTTTCCACCCCTTTCCATCCTTTCTCAGGCATCTGTGCGTTCTCACGACTGAGAATGCATCCCACATTCCCTACCCCACCCCTGCATTACAGGCCACCAAGACCTCACAGAAAACCCATGTTCCAGGCAGGAGGTGCCACTGTTCTCTGGCGGACCCGCCTGCCAGCACCCTTCTCATGTGGTTGGTTGTCACCAAGGCTGTTATTAAAGCCAGAAATAGGCTCCCGAGCGCTTTCGTCCTCCTCCAGACTTCTCACCCAGGAAGTTCCCACATGTCTGTGATCTCACAGTGCTCCCCCTCCTCCCCCCATGACATCATCCACACACCCCAGCACCCTCCCCGCCACAAGTTCCCACCTTCCCAAGCAGGAGACACAGACCACATCACATCCCAAGAGCATCTTTCAGTCACGAAACACATGGGAAATAAAATCTTTCTCTGGTTGGGGTCGGGAGCTATTCTTTCCATCTGCCTCTGCCCTGCCCAAGGGGACGATCCATTCCGGCGACACATGTCAGCATAGCATCTCCCCGGGAGGAGGTGAGGCCTACACAGGCTACTCTTTCTTATCCTATTCCTCCTCTTTGTCATGGAATCAGCCAAAATCCTTCCACTCTGAAAACTCCCATTCAGCTGTGTGTTTGTCTGGCTGTGTGTCTTTGTGCTTGTGTGTGTGTGTGGCCAAGGTGGGGACCTCTGGGGGACATGGAATTGGTCCATCAGTGGGAACCAGTTTAAAACAGATTGTGTTCTCAGGCCCAGGATGGATGCTCACACCAGATCCAGACAGGTCTGTTGCCTTTCTCTCCACCCCAGGGTAGAGAGGATCTGGCATCAAAAACGGGGAATGAATGGCCAAGGGTCCAGCAGTGTGTTCTATTGAAGTGTACACACTGGCTTTATTATGTCTTGCAGAAACGGGATCCAGAGTGGCAGGTGGGACCGTTTTTACCACGTGGACTTGATGTTTTCATCAAGGGTCACTTTGATGCTCGGCGCTGTGCAGGTACAGAGCATATATACGGAGGAAAACGGGTCACAAAATTTTCTCATGACAACTCACATGTGAGGGTAAATGAGCTCTGTTATCTGTAACTAATCTGGTCTCCTTTCCCAGAAAGAGTGGGGGAAGGTGGGAAAAAGTAACCTAAAGTCCAATCTAGTTTAGAACTTGAGCTCATCCAATAATGCAATCGTCCTTTTAGGAAAGTACGTGTCTCCCGAACAAAAGATGCCCAGTCTCTTGTACCATTTCCTTCCCTCCCCTAAGAATGAGGAAGGAAGAAGGGGGCTTTATGCAAACCTGCAGTGGAGGGGAAAGGTTTCAGAGTTCTCCGGTTCATTTGGTCTCCAGAGCCACCCACTTCCCCTCACAGCTAGTCTTTGTCCTACTGGTGGTGGAAGCCAAGCCTGGGCCTGTACAATTTATGATCTAGTCTCTTTAGACTTGGCCAGAGCCCGTGCTTCCCCGCCTCCCCTGGTACACGGGCTGCGCTTCAGTTCTGCTGGGACTGTGGACTCCCCAAGGTCAAGCTGTCACTCTCTCACATCAGTGGTGACATGTTGTATAAAACTCAGCAGAGGACCCATGGCTACTTCTAAGTCTTGGCTTAAATTCACAGGAACCGAGGGTGGTCAGGAAAGCCCAACTTTCGGGCTTCCCTCTGTCTACTTATGCTATGGTCTCTTCCAGCCTGCAAGACTGCTTTTATGCCTGTCTTGTTCAATGTCATCAAATGTTTAAAGGGCAAGGGTAGTACTTCTTTTTCTTTTTATCAGAGGAATCTGTTTGAGCACTAGGCATATAGAGTTTGGTATGTTTACTGAAATGAATGAACCCTGTTTAGCTGGGTTGCATGTTATGAGGGGCACATAGCTTCCTTTGGAGGAAATCAGCGTCTCAGAGGGAGATGATGATGTTTCCAGAAAAACTAAAAGAGGAGATGACTATAAAAGTAGTTAAGTTCTGTTGAAAAATTGCTATGGGTCAGGTACTGTGTCAAGAGCATTACAAACACATTTCCTCAGTTAACTCCCCAGCAAATCTTTGAGGTAAGCGGGCAAGTTTATACTGCCATTATCATCATTTTATAGATGAGGAAACAGGCCTGGAGACATTAAAGAACTTGCCGCAAATCACACAGCTGGAAATTGGCAGACTTTGGACTTGATACCCATATGTGAAGCATGAGCTCACTCCTTTCAGCATAGAGCTTCATGGGAGCCTCCTTAGAAGGGGACCTAAGACTTCAGGAACTCTTGAAACTGTGGAAGAAAATTATGACTTAATGGAGCCCAAGAATCAGCATGAGCCCAAGTCCCAATTTAAAAAGTAGAGACAAATATTAACCCAAGGAGGATTTTCTGTACAAAGCTAATGCCCTAAGGAAGGGCAAATCATTTTTATGTTCTAGCAGCTTCCATCCTAGGAGATGGGCCAGACCTACACACTGCAGAGTCTCTTTCAGTGAAACAGGCTGGGAATGTAGGATAATGGATCCTTGAACATGGCTAATGCAGGATGGAAAAGCATCTTTCTCCTCTGGGGCTGGCAATGTAATTTCATACTAAATTTGCTGTGGTTTATGTAATTCTTTTCATTCACACCAGAAGGAGTTTCTTTGCTGCTTCCCTTTTCAGAAACTTGGAGACCATATATCTTTGCAAAGTGGATTTTTAAAAATAAAACAGAGAAGAAAAGATTAAACCAGAGAAACTCTCAAGTTTCCGGCCTTCTGCCTGGACCAGCTTCCTATGCTTCTTCCTTTCCAGAATTGATGTGGTAAATGTTATTGCAGGAGCACTGGCTCTGAAAAAACCAAGGTCTTCCAAGAAAGCAACTTTCATGGAGGAATTCTGCAGGTCTCTCTTTTCTGGGGAGTTGGAGGGACCAGAGGTTGGGGGAAAGACAGAGATAGAATTGCTCCATCAGTGACTTTCAGGAGAATGTGACCAGGTGACCCAGAGTCCTGGATCTTATCTCCGTGAGCCCCTACTCTTTTTCCACTCTCTGTCTCCTGAACCACCACTGATGCCTTCAAAGACCCTTGCTAGCTCCCTCCAAAGTGTCCAAACTCCTCTGCCTCCTGCAAGAATCTACCTCTTTCTGTTATTCCACGAAGGAAGGGCAGAGCCAGGAGATGGAGCAGAAGGGGGGCCGCCCGAGCTCACAAGAGGGCAGGTGTCCTGACAGCTGGGATCCTAGCTGATCCGGATGTTGGTCTTTCCAAAACCCTCACCACCACACTCCCAACACTGCAAATGTGAATCTTGAGCTGAACTGAGAATAAGGTCCTCCCTCAAATCCCCCAAGGCCGTGTAGGAGCTTTCCTCAGCTCTGCTTCTAACCCCCCTCATGGCATCGCCTAGCACACCTGGGCACACTGATTTCATTTCTGCTTCTTTAGCACAACAGGCTCTTTTCCCACCTTCCGTGGAAGCTGAACCCTTCACTTGGAAGGCTCCTCAAGCTTTTCTGGGGAAAAGCTTGTCTTCTCCTCAGAGAAGTCTCCGAGAACACACTTTCTACAGAAGATCCCCCTACCCCCATTCCCTCACATTTTTATTTCCTTCATGGCATTTTGCGTAAGTCATGGTCTCCTTTATGTGTGACTTGCTTATTGTCTGATTCTTCCACTAGAATGTTCTGGAAGGTTCGAGGGTGGAGACCACAACTTTCTTGTCCTTGCTCAATCTCAGGTGCCTGGCAGAGAGCTCAGACTCAACAAATATTTATCAAATGGATAACTGAATTCCAGCTGTCTATCATGCACATGGTCTATGAACTGAAGGCAGGGGTTCCTTACCTCTCTGCAGACCCAGTACCAGCGCAGAGAAAGCTCTGGAGCTCTTATGAATAAATGAAATTGTCTCCCTCATTCTGTATCAGAGCCATGTTGCTCCTAACTCCTGCAGAGGAGTCCCTCAGATGAGCCAGAAACCAGGAAGGGAGGGCAGGTCAGGCAGGCAGCAAGCCACACGCCAGTGTCCAATTAGCAGGTGACATCATCTCCAGATGAGTTGGAAAGAAAAGGATTATCATAAACAGTCACAGTCCATTGACTATTTCCCTGGCATTTACAATCATTGTTAAACAGCTGTGCCTGGTCCCTTTCCCACGCCTGCTCCCGAGAACTGAAGTTGGCTGTTGGGCTTTAGTGGGGGTGTTTGTTTTTTTTTTTTTTTCCAGCTCATTGCTGGGAAAGGCTTTGGAGAGCTTCTAGTATCTAGCCCAAACTCTCACCCTGCTCAGTCCCTCAGCTTCTTCAGGGTCAAGGACCACATCATCTCAGGAGGCAGGGTTACTGTCCTGCACAGATCTGGGCCTCACAATGTCCTGCCTGGTAGGATCCAAAAAGTCCTCCCTGTGACTTCACCTGTTAGTCTAGACTCTCCCACCTGGGACCACTTTCTCAGAGGGACCCTTTAAACATATGATACTGGGTCTTTCTGTCGACCCAGTGATTATTCTGCCCCAGTGATTCTTTCCCGTTCCTTGGTCACTGAAGTTCATTTTTTCTTCCCTGCAGGCCCCAGGCCTCTCCAACCTAGCTGGTATGCTCTTACCCCAAACTCAATCAATAGGAGGTGGGAACCTAATCTCTCAGATTCCTCTGTCGTATTTAAGTTACTTTCCCCACACTTAGGGCTGAAGAAGGAAGGAGGAGTTATTTTGTTTCCTTGACCAGGGGTGACCAAGAAATCAGAAATGATGAAGTTGTAAAATCCTGCTGTCTCTTTACACATCCTGGTCCTGGATCTGTTCCTGCCCTTCTTAACGAGATAATAGCTGGACATCTCATTGGGGACCAAGTTTTAGGATCTTGAGGGTAAGATTTGTAATAGCCTCCTCTCTTCTAACTCTTTCCTCATTGGTTCCTCACTCTGGAATGTGTTGTTACTAGATGCATCCCAGCCTCAGGTGGGCAATTTGCTTCTCCAAGCAGTTTTAAACTGGGGAGCAGCCTACCTTCATCTTCATCTCTAAGGAATAGCATCATGCGAGAATTTTCCTACAGCCTGAACTCTCTTCTTAGGAGCAGTTAGCAGCTCCAGCCCCTAAATCACTCTCATATGTCAAGGTCTCGAGTCCCATCTCCTAACCGACAATTTCCTTCTGGTTATTCTCTAGCCCATCAGTGTCAGGAATAATAGTAGTGGATTGAGGCTATGAGATGACATTATTACAGCAGATTAGGCCAGCAATAGAAGAATACCCAAATCCTGCCTTCAGTCAATCTGCATCTTCAAAGGTCGGTTGGTTTGCTTGTTTCTTTCTCTCTTTGCTGGCTGTGCTGGGTCTTCATTGCTGCACACAGACTTTTCTCTAGTTGCCATTAGTGGGGGCTACTCTCTAGTCACAGGGCTCAAGCTTCTGACTGTGGTGGGTTTTCTTGTTGCAGAACGCAACCTCTAGGGTGCTCAGGCTTTAGCAGCTGCAGCTCCTGGGCTCTAGAGCACCGGCTCAATAGTTGTGGTGCATGGGCTTAGTTGCCCCATGGCATGTGGGGTCTTCTGGGACCAGGGATCAAACCTGTGACTCCTACCTTGTCAGGCAGACTCTTTACCACTGAACTACCAGGGATGCCCTCTTTCTTTTTAAAATAAAGTTGTTGTTGTTTATTTGCTAAGTTGTGTCTGACTCTTTGCGACCCCATGGATTATAGCCCACCAGGTTCCTCTGTCCATGGGATTCTCCAGGCAAGAACACTGGAGTGGGTTGCCATTTCCTTCTCCAGGGGATCTTCCTGTCCCAGGGATCAAAGCCACATCTCCTGGTTTGATCAAACCTGCATGTCCTGGTTTGACAGACAGATTCTTTATCACTGAACCACCAGGGAAGCCCTTAAATAAAGTATCTTTTTAAAAAATTTGAGATACGATAGATTTCTGTATTAATTAGCTCAGGCTGTCATAATGAAATGTACCATAGATTGATTGAATTAACAGTTCTGGAGGCTAGGAAGTCTAATATCAAGATGCCAGCAAATTCAGTATCTGATGAAGACTCTCATTCTAGCCAGCAGATGGCCAATTTCTTGCTACTTCTTTACACAGTGGCAGGGGATAGGGTGGAGAGAAAGAGAAAGAGGTCTTCTTATAAGATCTTTTCATATAAGGCACTAATCTCATTATGAAGACCCTACCTTTCTGACCTCATCTGAATCTAATCACCCCAAAGGTCCCATCTCCAAATATCATCACATCTGGAATGGGGATGGTTAGGCTTCAACATATGAACCTGAAGAAGACACAATTCCATCCATAGGATTTTTCCAGAAGAAACTATAGGCAAAGATGAAGCAAAGAAATCATGGCATCCGGTCCCATCACTTCATGGGAAATAGATGGGGAAACAGTGGAAACAGTGGCAGACTTTATTTTGGGGGGCTCCAAAATCACTGCAGATGGTGACTGCAGCCATGAAATTAAAAGACGCTTACTCCTTGGAAGAAAAGTTATGACCAACCTAGATAGTATATTCAACAGCAGAGACATTACTTTGCCGACTAAGGTCCATCTAGTCAAGGCTATGGTTTTTCCTGTGGTCATGTATGGATGTGAGAGTTGGACTGTGAAGAAGGCTGAGCACCGAAGAATTGATGCTTTTGAACTGTGGTGTTGAAGAAGACTCTTGAGTGTCCCTTGGACTGCAAGGAGATCCAACCAGTCCATTCTGAAGGAGATCAGCCTGGGATTTCTTTGGAAGGACTGATGCTAAAGCTGAAACTCCAGTACTTTGGCCACCTCATGCGAAGAGTTGACTCATTGGAAAAGACTCTGATGCTGGGAGGGATTGGGGGCAGGAGGAGAAGGGGACGACCCAGGATGAGATGGCTGGATGGCATCACTAATTCGATGGATGTGAGTCTGAGTGAACTCTGGGAGTTGGTGATGGACAGGGAGGCCTGGTGTGCTGAGATTCATGGGGTCGCAAAGAGTCGGACACGACTGAGCGACTGAATTGAACTGAACTGAACTGAACTGAGGTGCATATCCCCAAACCCCAGCACAGAGCTCAGCAGAGCTGGGCCAGTGGAAAAGAAGATTCCTTTTGCCAGGCCTAGGCCAGGGTCAGCCTTCAGCCAGCACTGGAACAGCCCCTAAGGCTGCCTGGTTCTGTGCCTTCTCAGTCCCACACTTGAGTCTGAGCTCTTAGCTTCCAGTGGGAGAAATGACAGATCCAACCCCACCCACAGCATCAGAAGAAAAGAGGCAAAGAGACAGACACTGTTTGCCCTGATTTGAGAGTAGACTATTCTAGGCCTTCTGGCCCAGGTCTTCTCAGGCTGATCAGTGGTTCTGGGCCCTAAATCAGTCCCACGAGAAGAAGGAGGAATGAAGAGAATTAGATGGAGAGATGCTGGGGGCAGGGCCTGGTAAAGACAGTCAAAAGGTGAGAGATTAGTATCCTGGAAATGTTAATTTTTTCTAAAAAGTTAAAAATAATTTTTTTTATTTTAAAGTGTTTTTTTTTTTTTTAAGTTTCATTCTATTAAGACATGACTCAGGTGCCCTTGAATCTGAGCAATCCAAATTAGGGATGAAGGACATTTGGGCCAAGGGTCTGGTGATCTAGTACTCTCCCGGGAAGTCCAAACTCTGTGACCATTTCAAAGAGTATTATAAAGTACCCCAGCACTACACACAGGCTTCATATGTGGTCATTTGTGCTTCCCTTAACATATTCTTGCCTAGAGAACTCCGTGGACAGAGGAACCTGGCTGGCTACTCTATGGGGTTGCAAAGAGTTGGACGTGACTCAGCACCTAACACCTAACCTAAAGTTAAGGCACAATAAACATGTATTTATGCAACTTGAATTCATTTTAGATCTTTTGGTAGCTGCATCTCACTGTTGGATTATTCCAGGTTTATGTATGTTTCACTGAATTCCCAATTAGACTTCCTATGAACTGCTTTCAAAACAACTCTTCCCCACCCTAAAACTGTATAAAATGTCATTTGTACCTACATTTGGGAGTTTACAGGTTGATTTGGGAGGTTATCCTGTTGATTTTGGCTCATCACTGAAACCTATCAAAACGATCTGAATTGTAATTTGCTGCCCTGCATATGAACTATTTCTGCCTTCTCCACTTCACTGAGATTTTCACTGCAGTGTCTCAAGAGTTGCTGTTCAAACTAAAAATGTCCTACTTAGCATTCATCCAACTGCCTCCCTCACTTCTTCCAAAACAGAGCTCAAAGCTAAACGCGCCCAGGAAGGCTTCCAAGATTAAAAGGGGGCAGAAATGAAGCTCTTTCCTTTAGGACAAGGAGAAACTCCACAGAGCTCCGACTCAGAGTGGCCTGGGGCTACTCATGGATTTCAGAAGGGGAGGCTCCGTTCTTAGAAATGAAGAGGACAGGCTGTCAGACTGCATAATGTTGAATATGCTGCTTCCTGGAAGAGAGCATATTCCTGAATGCTGGGCCTTCAGATGAGAGATGTCTCCATGGCCCCAAAGACAGTCATCCCTGCCTCCATGTCAACCTGCTTGAGACAGTAATCTCTTCCAGAAAGAGAAAGAAATTTTCCAAAAGCTATCCCTGTGAGTTCCCAACCCCCTAGCCCACAATCAGAAGGAACAGCTGAAACCAAAGAACAGCTGGAATGTTTTGGTTTAAGAAAGCCAACGGGAATTTGCTGTATGACTCAGGGAACTCAAACGGGGGCTCTGTGACAACACAGAGGGATGGGTGGGGTGGGAGGTGGGAGGGAGGTCCAAGAGGGAGGGGACGTATGTATATCTATGGCTGATTCATGTTGGTGTATGGCAGGAGCCAACACAATATTGTAAAACGATTATCCTTCAATTAAAAACAAATAAATTTAAAAAAGAAGGGTAGTATAGTTTGGAGGTCAGGTACTTAGAGCTCTGGGTTCAAACACAGGCTCTGCCCCTCACACATGGTTTAGTCCTGGGCAAATGCTTCTGCTTTATAATCTTTGAAGTTTCCTCATCTGTAAAATGACAGGCTTCATGGTTTCTACCTCTAGAGGATAAAATAAAATAATGACCATGAGGCACCTCATTTAGGGCCTGTCCCAGGGGGGGCACTCAATAACTGATCACGCTCATCACTGTTTATGCTGCTCTTTTCTTGGCTCCTCTTTGAAACATGTGGTAAGTCTCAGTTATTGGCACCAATTTCCCACTTGCAAGCATGCTGGCCACAGTGTATGTTTAAAACATAAGCTTTATTAAAAGCACGAAAGATCAATAAGCATTATATTCTGAAACCAGCAAATCAGTGATGTTCACTGAAATGCCTCTCATGTCTCTAAGCAAGTAAGTCAGCCTCTGTATTGGTTATCTATGGCTGCATAAAAAGCTGGACAAACTTCGTGGTTTAAACAGCAAGATTTACTATTTCTCTACGATTCTGAGAGCTGGCGAGGCTCCCGCTGGGCAGTTCTCCTCCACACAGTGTTGGCGAGGGTCACCCATGCAGCTGGCTTTGCTGGGAGCTGGGATGGGCTGGAACATCCCTGGTGGCTCCGCTCACACCTGGTACTTCAACTGGGGTGGCTGGAGCAGCTGGGCCTGGCTGGACCATTCTTGCTTTCCATATGGCCCCTCTTCATTCAGTGGTTTAGCATGACTTTCATTATGTGTTGGCTGGACCCCAGGCGGTGAAAACAGAAGCTTCTAGGCCTCTTAAGGCCTAGAATTGGAAGTTCTGACACATTCTGTTGGTCAAAGCAAGTCACAGGATGAGCCTAGATTAAAAGACACAGAATCTACTTCTTGATGGGAAGACCAGCACACAGGTACAAAGGTGGGAGCGATTCTTGTAGGCACTTTTGCTGAAAATCTACCACACCCTCTTTCTTGCCCAGTGTCTATCCCAGACTCTAAATGGATGTGTGAGTGAGTGCTACCTGGCAGAACCCAGCTGCCAGCCTCACCCTTTCTGCCCCCATTCTCCCAGTCTCACTGGCCCTTCCACCTGCTCAGTTTCTTTTCTCCTCCCAGCACTGTGTGCCTCTTCACCCCGATACCTCAAACTCACCTTTGGCTGAGAGTAAGGATGATCATCCCCTTCCAAGCATATTATCCCGAACTGGTACTTTTACAATGTATTTTTTAATATAAATTTATTTTAATTGGAGGCTAATTACTTTACAATATTGTAGTGGTTTTTGCCATACATTGACATGGACCTGCCATGGGTGTACATGTGTCCCCCATCCTGAACCCCCCTCCCACCTCCCTCCCCATCCCATCCCTCTGGGTCATCCCAGTGCACCAGCCCTGAGCACCTTGTCTCATGCATCAGACTTGGACTGGCGATTCATTTCGCGTATGATAATACACACATTTCAATGCCATTCTCCCAAATCATCCCACCCTTGCCCTCTCCCACAAAGTCCAAAAGACTGTTCTATACATCTGTGTCTCTTTTGCTGTCTTGCATATAGGGTTATCATTATCATCTTTCTAAATTCCATATATATGTGTTAGTATACTGTATTGGTGTTTTTCTTTCTGGCTTACTTCACCCTGTATAATCGGCTCCAGTTTCATCCACCTCATCAGAACTGATTCAAATGTATTCTTTTTAACGGCTGAGTAATACTCCATTGGGTATATGTACCACAGCTTTCTTATCCATTTGTCTGCTGATGGACATCTAGGTTGCTTCCATGTCCTGGCTATTATAAACAGTGCTGCAATGAACATTGGGGTACATGTGTCTCTTTTGATTCTGGTTTCCTCAGTGTATATGTCTAGCAGTGGGATTGCTGGGTCATATGGCAGTTCTATTTCCACTTTTTTAAGGAATCTCCACACTGTTCTCCATAGTGGCTGTGCTAGTTTGCATTCCCACCAACAGTGTAAGAGGGTTCCCTTTTCTCGACACCTTCTCCAGCATTTATTGCTTGTAGACTTTTGGATCGCAGCCATTCTGACTGGTGTGAAATAGTACCTCATTGTGGTTTTGATTTGCATTTCTCTGATAATGAGTGATGTTGAGCATCTTTTCATGTGTTTGTTAGCCATCTGTATGTCTTCTTTGGAGAAATGTCTGTTTAGTTCTTTGGCCCATTTTTTGATTGGGTTGTTTATTTTTCTGGAATTGAGCTGCAGAGTTGCTTGTATATTTTTGAGATTAATTCTTTGTCCATTGCTTCATTTGCTATTATTTTCTCCCATTCTGAAGGCTGTCTTTTCACCTTGCTTATAGTTTCCTTTGTTGTACAAAAGCTTTTAAGTTTAATTAGGTCCCATTTGTTTATTTTTGCTTTTATTTCCAATACTCTGGGAGGTGGGTCATAGAGGATCCTGCTGTGATTGATAGGATAAATTATAATGTATTTTTAAGAGGAAATACGTTGACCTGACTTTTCCTAAGACCATGATGGAATGACATTAGAGACAGAAGTGGAAAGCATGAGCACATCGAGAAGGTCACCATTCTATGTATTTTTGGACCTTCTTTCATGGAAGAATCTACAGAGCTCCAATGATAGGGTGCAAGGCCAAGGCCCCTTCTCTCCTTCTTGAGATCCAGCCTCTGGTTCCTGTCCCTGGGCAGGCAGACTGTCAGACAAGAAAGAAAACAACATGACTCCTCCAAGCCTCAGGACTGGTCAAGAGATCCAGGACACCATCTCCAGTGTGGGGAGAAGCTGGAGTTTCACGCCTCCGTTTAAATGGACTTGTTTCCACCTCTCCACAGGAGCAAGCAATGCTTTTTCTCCATAGGCTGCCTCCGGTGTGTTTCCTAATGAAGATATTCCTCAATAATCCCCTGGTAATGAGTGAGAGGATGGTGATGATAATACTACTAATAATAATGATGTGGATCACAAAAAACTGTGGAAAATTCTGAAAGAGATGGGAATAACAGACCACCTGACCTGCCTTCTGAGAAATCTGTATGCAGGTCAAGAAGCAACAGTTAGAACTAGACATGGAACAACAGACTGGTTCCAAATAGGGAAAGGAGTACATCAAGGCTGTATATTGTCACCTTACTTATTTAACTTATATGGAGAGTACATCATGAGAAACACTGGGCTGGAAGAAGCACAAGCTGGAATCAAGATTGCCAGGAGAAATATCAATAACCTCAGATATGCAGATGACACCACCCTTATGGCAGAAAGTGAAGAACTAAAAAGACTCTTGATGAAAGTGAAAGAGGAGAGTGAAAAAGTTGGCTTAAAGCTCAACATTCAGAAAACGAAGATCATGGCATCTGGTCCCATCACTTCATGGCAAATAGATGGGGAAACAGTGGAAACAGTGTCAGACTTTATTTTTCTGGGCTCCAAAATCACTGCAGATGGTGATTGCAGCCATGAAATTAAAAGACGCTTCAAGTTATGACCAACCTACACAGCATATTAAAAAGCAGAGACATTATTTTGCCAACAAAGGTCTGTATAGTCAAAACTATGGTTTTTCCAGTAGTCATGTTGGATATGAGAGTTGGATTGTGAAGAAAGCTGAGCACCAAAGAATTGATGCTTTTGAACTGTGGTGTTGGAGAAGACTCTTGAGAGTCCCTTAGACTGCAAAGAGATACAACCAGTCCATCCTAAAGGAGATCAGTCTTGGGTGTTCATTGGATGGACAGATGCTAAAGCTGAAACTCCAGTACTTTGGCCACCTCATGCAAAGAGCTGACTCATTGGAAAAGACCCTGATGCTGGGAAAGATTGAGGGCAGGAGGAGAAAGGGACGACAGAGGATGAGATGGTTGGTTGGCATCACTGACTCGATGGATGTGAGTCTGAGTAAACTCCGGGAGTTGGTGATGGACAGGGAGGCCTGGCGTGCTGCAGTTCATGGGGTCGCAAAGAGTCGGACACGACTGAGCGACTGAACTGAGCTGAACTGAAGAGTTGTTTTACAATGTTGTGTTAGTTTCTTCTGTACAGAAAAATGAATCAACTATGCATGTGCATAAATCCCCCCGACTCTGGATTTCCTTCCCATTTAGGTCACCACAGAGCACTGAGTAGAGTTCCCTCTGCCGCACAGTAGGCTCTTATCAGCTATCTTTTTTATACATAGTGTCAACAGTGTATATATGTCAATCCCAGTCTCATAATTCATTCCACCCTGCTTTCCCACTTGGCATCCATACATTTGTTCTCTGTGTCTGTTTCTCTGTTTCTGCTTTGTAAATAACATTGCCTTTACCATTTTTCTCAGATTCCACATATATGCATTAATACACAGGATGTGTTTTTTTCTTTCTGACTTCACTCTGTATGACAGTCTCTAGGTCCATCCACATCTTTGCAATATTTTTGAAAACTCACACCTTCCTAGTAATTTGCTAAAGTGACATAGCTCACAGCTAGGAAGTGGCCAAACTTGACTTTAAACTCAGGTCAGAAGAGCCTTAAAGGCAGTATTTTCTTCACCAGACCAAACTGGGGGATTCATTCCATCCTGAAGTCCTCTTACTGGTGTCAAAGGCCACTCCCATCCCAGACAAAACTGAGCCCCCAGCCACAGCTGGAGTCAGCACTCCAGAAATCTGTCCAGTCCCAGTGACAAGGTGGTTGTTGGGGGGCGGGGGGGGCTCTGGACTCAGGTTCTGATTAAACAGAACACAGCTTCCCTGGGAGAATGTTTGAAGAGAGGAACACAGAGAAAGGGGAGAGAAGGAGAATTGGCAACCAGCAAGCAGAGCATCTTGGAAATGGTGTTCTCATAGAGACAGAACCAGCAGAACATTTAGGAAAGGCGATTTATAATGAGGAATTGATCCCTTTGCTTATGGAGGCTGAGGAGTCAGGATTTTCAGTCTGTAAGTTCGAGTTTAGGAAAGTGTAACTCAGTCTGAGCCCAGAGTCCTGAGAACCAGGGGAAATGGTAGAGTAAATCCTCGTCCGAGGACTGGAGAAAAAGGGATAAGACGTCCCAGCTCAACAGTGAGACAGGGCGAGAGGGACCAATTCCTCCTCCTTCTGTCTCTGTATTCAAGATTAGATGATGCCCAGAGTCAGACACGACTGAAGCAACATAGCAGCAGCAGCAGCATTCACTTTGGGGAGGGAATGCTGCTCTATAGAGTCCACTGATTCAAATGCTAATCACATCTAGAAATATCCTCCTAGGCACACCCAGAATAATGTTTAATCTTGGCACCCCATAGCAAGTCACACTGACACATAAAATTAACCGTCACACATTCGGCCTTGGGAAAGCCATGCAGGCACAGACGCCTCCTAGGATCCCTCTGGTTCCTGCCAGCGCATCCTCCCCCAGCAATGACAGAAGGAGGCATTATGTCCCCAGTGTCTACACAAGGGCTTCAGACAACTTCTTCAGCTTTCCCGGAGCTCCCCAGTTCCTGTGCCCTCAGGACACTTCCTCGGATGGAACCTTGGGTCCAGGCTGTAAGGATGCCACCGCGATCATTGGCCTTATCTACCGCCACATCTTCCAAAATCATCAGTGCCTTCTCCGAATCTCTAATTGTGGTTTCTCAATCAGCTGCTCGCAATGTACATTTTTGTGTTTAACCCATCACTGGCCCAGCCACTCTAAAATAAACCAGACCCAGCTAGTTTTACGTCTAATTTCCATGACAAACTACACTTTTGCCTGGGTGGACCCTGACACAATTTCCTTCTAAAAATTGAGGTGTGGTTGCTTTGAAATGTGTTTGTGTCTGTCGTCTAATGAAGGGAATCAACTATATGTATACATACATCCCCTCCCTCTTGAATCTCCCCCTCCCTTCCTCCCACCCCTCTAGGTCATCACAGAGCACGGAGCTGGGTGCCCTGTGCTACACAGCAGGCTCCTACTGGCTAGCTCTTTCACACGTGGTAGGGTATATAGGTCAATCCCAATTCAGCACACCCCCTCCTGCACTATGTCTACACGTCCATTCTCTACCTCTGTGTCTCTATCGTACTCTGCAAATAAGTTCATCTGTACTATTTTTTTAGAGTCCACATATATACATTAATATACAATATTTGTTTTCCTCTTTCTGACTTACTTCACTCTGTATGACAGACTTTAGGTCCATCTACCTCTCAACATAGGACTCAACTCAGGTCCTTTTTATGGCTGAGTAATATTCCATTGCATATATGTACCACATCTTCTTTATCCATTCATCTGTTGATGGACATTTAGGTTAATTCCATGTCCTAGCTATCGTAAATAGTGCTGAAATGAAAAATGGGGTGCATGACCCTGGACACAAAATTTTTATGTTATACTCCTTCTGTTCATTTGGGCACCACTCAGTGTCAATACTGTTCCTGGGATGAAAAGGGAACGACAGAGGATGAGACGGTTGGATGGCATCACTGATTCAATGGACGTGAGTTCAAGAAAACTGTGGGAAATGGTGAAGGACAGGGAGGTCTGGTGTGCTGCAGTCCATGGAATCACAGAGTCAGACATGAGTGAGCAACTGAACAACATTCTAAGCAGCAAAAACAACTACTCCACTACTAAATGGGCTACTACTAAAAACAAACATCCACCGAGAAGGCAATCTCCCTGGGGTCTCTTGGATTTGTGTCCCCACCAATCCCAACTCCTTTTTGTTTCAATACTAGTTTTTGTTGTATGTAACACACTACAGGAAGTGACTAAAAAAGGTACAACTTAATTATCACAAAGCAAGCATCCACAAACCCATCACCCAAATGAAAATACAACAACATCCCAGAAGCCACCTTGAGTCTCCTCTCTCCTGTCCCCTCAGAGATGACCACTAGCTAGACTTTTGTGGTAATCACTCACTTGCATTTAAAAAATTTTATCACCTAATCAGACTGTTAAACAATGAAGTCATACTGGTATGCTTTTTGTGTCAGGCTTGTGTTGGTTAAGAATACTTTTATGGGATTTGTACCTATTATGACTGGAGTTCATTTTTTTCACTGCTGTATCAGTGAAAATAAATTTCCTTTGTATGGAAGTCCCACCACAGTGGTGGTTATTTGGTTTGCTTCTAGTTTGGGGCTATAACAAGCAAAATATTACAATCATTGTTGACCACATCTCTTCATCAGTTCAGTTCAGTTCAGTCGCTCAGTCGTGTCCGACTCTTTGCGACCCCATGAATCGCAGCACGCCAGGCCTCCCTGTCCATCACCAACTCCCGGAGTTCACTCAGACTCGCGTCCATCAAGTCAGTGATACCATCCAGCCATCTCATCTGTCGTCCCCTTCTTCTCCTGCCCCCAATCCCCCCCAGCATCAGAGTCTTTTCCAATGAGTCAACACTTCGCATGAGGTGGCCAAAGTACTGGAGCTTCAGCTTTAGCATCATTCCCTCCAAAGAAATCCCAGGGTTGATCTCCTTCAGACAGAGTGTAAGTATGTTTAGTTTTAGTTGATATGCCAAATTGTTTTACCAAAGGATTATAAAATTTTTCGCTCCCACTGGTACCGTGTGAGGTTCCCTTGCTCTGCTTCTTTGCCATACTTGTTCTAGCCATTTCTTTGATTTTAGCCATTCTGAGTAGCATTCTGCATGGCTGTACTTTGATTTGCTTATTTTCCATTTCACTGATTACTAATGAAACTGACTCTCTCTTCAAGTATTTATTGAATATCCTTTTTGTGATGTTCTTAATCAGTGATTCTTTCCCATTTTTTCTTCAGGTTGTCCATCTTTTCCTTACTGATTTGTAAGGCATCTCTTATAGTATGTTTATAAAGCCTTTGCCAGGTACAGGTACTGTGAAATTTTCAACTCCATATGCTTGCTTTTTTACTTTCTTACTGGCATCTTTTAATGAGCAGAAGTTCCTAATTTGCTGCTGCTAAGTCACTTCCGTCCAACTCTCTGCGACCCCATAGACAGCAGCCCACCAGGCTCCCCCGTCCCTGGGATTGTCCAGGCAAGAACACTGGAGTGGGTTGCCATTTCCTTCTCCAATGCATGAAAGTGAAAAGTGAAAGTGAAGTCGCTCAGTCGTGTCCGACTCCTAGTAACCCCGTGGACTGCAGCCCACCAGGCTCCTCTGTCCATGGGATTTTCCAGGCAAGAGTACTGGAGTGGGGTGCCTTTGCCTTTTCCATCCTAGTTTAATATTATCCAATTCATTCATCTTTTCTTTTATTCTTAATCCCTTTTTTGTGTCTTGTTCTAGTAAAATATCTTTTCCTACCACAAGGTTACAAAAATACTCTATATTTTTCAAGAGATTTATAGCTTTTTGTTTCAGACACAAGATTTATATCTTTTGTATCATCTTAAATGATTTGTTGATGTATACTGTAAAGTAAGGGTCATGTTTAAAATGTTCTCCCAAATCCAATTGATATGGGAAATTATTTCTTGAAAAAATATCCTTTTCCCCTCTCGCAAGGCAACTTTGTCAAAGATGAAGTGCCTCTCTAATTGTGGGTCTGGTTTTGGGCAGGAGAGCTATTATATTCCATTGGTCTATTTCTTTCTTTGTAAAAATATTTGTTTATTTAGTGGCTCAGATGGTAAAGAATCTGCCTGCAATGCAGGAGAGTTAGGTTTGATCCCTGGGTTGGGAAGACCCCCCTGGAGGAGGGCATGGCAACCCACTCCAATAATCTTGCCTGTAGAATCCCCATGGACAGAGGAGCCTGGCAGGCTACAGTCAATGGGGTTGCAAAGAGTCGAATATGACTGAGCGACAAAGCTCAGCACATGTGTTTCTTTGGCTACGTCAGGTCTTATCATGGCACGTGGATCTTTATTGCAGTGTACAGGATTTTCTCTAGTTGTAACACGCATGCGGTAGAGCGTGTGGCCTCAGTAGTTGCAGGGTGCAGCTTAGTTGCCCTGAAGTAGGTCGGCGAGATCTTATAAAAGTTCCTCAACCAGGGATCGAACCCATGTCCCCTGCATCGGAAGGTGGATACTTAACCACTAAACCACCAGGGAAGTCCCCGTTGGTCTGTTTCTTTGTCCTTGTATCAATCCCAGTTCCTCACTATTATTAATTAGTGTGGTTTTAAAAGTCTTGCTTTATGGCAAAGCAATTCTTTCCACCTTATTCTTTTTTCTACAATTGTCTTAATCTTTTCTGTTTCCTATATAAAAACAGCTTGTCAAGACACACACACACAAGCTGTAATTTTGATTGGGGTTCTCCTGATTCTTCACATAAATTTGGAAAGAACTGACACCTTTAATGTGGAAGCTTCTAGTCATGAATTTCCCATTCATTTATTTAAAAGTCTCCTTCTATTTCATCCCCTACGAGATGGTGAGGACAAGGAAGCCTGGTGTGCTGCAGTCCACAGGGTTGCAAAGAGTCGGAACAATAACAGCAATTTTATCCAACAGTATTTCAGAGATTTCTGTCTGCATAAACAGTTATTATGAGGTTTATTCCTAGAGAGTTAATTCTTTTAATGATACTGTTAATGGGAATCTTTAAATTTTTTTAAAAAATTCTAAATTTATAGTTTTGCTAGATAGAAGTCAACTATTTAGCATAGCTGGCCTTGTATATTTTTGTATATTGGCCTTATATCCATAAACTTGCTAAGAAATCTGTAGATTCTTTCTTGATGTTCTAGATATATAAAGAAGTCTTACTTCTTCCTTTCTAATTTCTATGCCTTTTTTTTTTTTTCTAGCCTCATTATTCTGGCTATGANTTTTCTACAATTGTCTTAATCTTTTCTGTTTCCTATATAAAAACAGCTTGTCAAGACACACACACACAAGCTGTAATTTTGATTGGGGTTCTCCTGATTCTTCACATAAATTTGGAAAGAACTGACACCTTTAATGTGGAAGCTTCTAGTCATGAATTTCCCATTCATTTATTTCATCCCCTACGAGATGGTGAGGACAAGGAAGCCTGGTGTGCTGCAGTCCACAGGGTTGCAAAGAGTCGGAACAATAACAGCAATTTTATCCAACAGTATTTCAGAGATTTCTGTCTGCATAAACAGTTATTATGAGGTTTTTCCTAGAGAGTTAATTCTTTTAATGATACTGTTAATGGGAATCTTTAAATTTTTTTAAAAAATTCTAAATTTATCGTTTTGCTAGATAGAAGTCAACTATTTAGCATAGCTGGCCTTGTATATTTTTGTATATTGGCCTTATATCCATAAACTTGCTAAGAAATCTGTAGATTCTTTCTTGATGTTCTAGATATATAAAGAAGTCTTACTTCTTCCTTTCTAATTTCTATGCCTTTTTTTTTTTTTCTAGCCTCATTATTCTGGCTATGACCTGAAGTCTATATTGGCTAAGTTTGCTGTTGGCTGCCATCAATGTTATTTAAAATTTTCATTCTCTATTTCAAAAAGAAAGTTTTCAATGTTGTATCATTAAATTGGATTTTGTTATAGGCTTGTTGTGGATTTCCTTTGTCAGGATGATGAGTCCTCTTCCTACTCCGCTAAGTGACTCTTGTTTATTTTAATGATAAATGGATGTTGGAGGAATTGGATATTGAATGATGAATAGATTTTATTGCTTTTTCTTTATCTAGTAAGATGATCCTACAAATATTCTCTTTTGTTCTGTTATTGTGAATTAGACTGATTGAAATTTGAATGTTAAACTAACCTTGCTTTCATGGAATAAATTCGGTTTGATATGATACATTATTCTTTTATGCATTGCTGATTCCATTTGCTAATCATTTGTTTAGGACTTTTGCTTTCGTGTTCTGAGTGCAATTGCCCTGTACCTTTTCTTTTCATCATGTTCTTGTCAAGTTTGGTATTAAGATTATGTTTGCATCATAAAATAGCTTGAGAACTACTGCCTTTTCTTTATTCTCTGGAAGAATTAAGTAAGATTGACTTTTTTTGTTTCTTAAACATTTAGCAGAGCTCACTATAGTGAAGGTACTTGTGTCTGGGAACATCTTCTTTGGAGATTCCAATTGATTCCTTAATATCTTAAATAATTATATAATTATATCTTCAATTTTTTTCTGTCATCTTTGTTAAGTTCCATTTCTCCTAGGACTTTGTCTGTTTAATCAAATTTTCAAACATTGGCATAAATATGTCCTCTTACTATCTCTTTAATGTTTGTATAATACAGGAGGGTGTCATCCTCATTCCTAACATTGGTACCTGCTCCTTGTTTCTTGATCAGCTTTGTCAAGGACTTTTCAAGTTTATAACTCTTTTCCAAGAACTCACTTTTGGCTCTGTTTATCCTCTCTGTTTCAGTTTGCTTGCATTTCATTAATTTCTGCCCTGATCTTCCTTTGTTGTTTTCTTCCTTTTACTATCTTAGGTTTTAATTCACTGAGGTTTGTTTCTAACCTGTTGGAATGATTGATTATATCACTGATTTTTTAAAATTCTTTCTTATTTCTAATAAATCTATTTAAATATAAATTTATCTATGATATTGCTTTAGCTGCATTCTGTTTTAGTATGTCATATTCTGGTCTGCAAGGACATCCAACCATCAGTCCTAAAGGAAATCAGTCCTGAATATTCATTGGAAGGTCTGATGTTGAAGCTGAAATTCTTATACTTTGGTTACCTGCTGCAAAGAACTGACTCATTGGAAAAGACCCTGATGCTGGGAAAGATTGAGGGCAGGAGAAGAAGGGGAAGACAGAGGATGAGATGGTTGGATGGCATCACTGACTTGATGGACATGAGTTTGAATAAACTGCAGGAGTTGGTGAGGGACAGGCAGGTCTGGCGTGCTGCAGTCCATGGGGTCGCAAAGAGTCGGACATGGCTAAGCAACTGAACTGAACTGAATTCTGGAATGTTTAATTTTTGAACTATGAATTACTTGAAAGCATATTTTAAAGATACTTAATAAAAGCTTTGTTATCTTTTAACAACTGATTTCTAGCTAAATTCTTATGTTGTCAACATATGTATTCAGTTTCAGTTTTTGAAGTTTATTGAAACTTGTTTTGTGGCCCAATGTATGATTAGTTCTGCAAATGTTTCACAAAGACTGAAAAATTATTTGTATTATTCAGCTTGAGGCATAGTACTCTGTTTATTTGTGTTAAATCTACACTTCGAGTTGTTGGAATGTCTCATATTCTTATTGATTTGGGGGGATGCTTTCAAGCAATTACTGAAAGAAGTGAGTTAAAATTTTTGACTATGTGATTTATCAATGTGGTTTATCCTCTTCACTGTTGCTTTAAATATTTTGAAGCCAGGTGTGTATATATTTAGAATTTCTGTTTTTCTGCTGGGTGAATTGAAACCTTGATCATTATGAAGTGGTTTCTTTTTCCTTTGCAATTTCATTAGTCTTAAAGTTCACATTAACTAATAATAATACAGCTGCACTAGCTTCTCTTTGGTTAAAATTTGCATAGTTTTTTTTCATTCTTTTACTCTCCACCTTTCTGTAACTTATGTTTTAGATGTTTCTTTTATGAACAGCAAATCGTTGGAATTTTAAAATTCCAGTCTGACAAATCTTTGTCTCTTAATTGAAGCATCTGGTATATTTACATGTAATACAGTGGTTGCTGGATTTGGGTTTAAATCTACTATTTTACCATATGCTTTCTATTTCCCTGCCTGATCTGTCTTTTGAGTTTATTTTCTTGTTGACTTTTGGGTAAGATTTTGAGATATGATTAAAAAGAAAACGCTGTAGTCTAAAGTTTACAATTCCAGGGAAATTTTACAACAGTTTACCCCCATGTTCCCTGGTGGCTCAAAGGGTAAAGCGTCTGCCTACAATGCGGGAGACCTGGGTTTGATCCCTGGGCTGGGAAGATCCCCTAGAGAAGGAAATGGCAACCCACTCCAGTACTCTTGCCTGGAAAATCCCATGGCCTGTGAAGCCTTGTAGGCTACAGTCCATGGGGTCGCAAAGTGTTGGACATGACTGAGCTACTTCACTTCAATCTCCACCTAATCAAGATAGAGAACACTTCCATCACCCCAGAACATTCCCTCATATCTCTTATCAGCCAATCTTTTCCCTCTCATCCCAACTTAAAAAAAATTTCTATCCATATAATTTTATTTGTTCTTGAATTTCACTTGAATTGTACTCTTCTGTCTGGCTACTTTCACTTGACATACTGTTTTTGAGAGTTCGTGTTTGATGTTTATTTTTCTATATTTCTATTTGTATCTGTGTATTTCTATTTGTATTTGATATGTGTTTCTATTCATGTATTTCTATTAGTGTTTGATGTGTTTTTTCTATATGATGTGTTTGTTTCTATTGCTAAATAATATCCCATTGTATAACTCTATCACAATTTGTTTACCCATCCTCATACTGATGGAAATTCGGGTTGTTCTCACTTAGCAGCAGTTTGGAATTATTATGAGTAAAATTGCTATAAATTTTTTTCTACAAGTGTTTTCTTAGCACATATTTTTGTATCTGTTGGATAAATGACTAAAAGTGGAATTTCTGGGTCATAATACAGGTGTGTATTTAACTTCATAAGAAGCTACCAAAAGGTTTTCTAACGTGATCAAATTATTTTATATCTATTTTATATCCCCACCACAAGACACGAAATTTCCTGCAGCTTAACATCCTTATCAGCATCTGACACTGTCAATCTTTTTAATTTTAATCATCCTAGTAAGTATGCAGTGATATTTCATTGGGGCTTTAATTTATGTGCCCTGACTATCAATGATGTTGAACACTTTCATGTGCTTACTGGAGACAACTCTATCTATTTACCTACCTATCCATACAATGTTTTCTTTCAATCAGTGGCTTGCTTTTACACTATCTTAATGGTATCTTTGATTAGCAAAAGGAGAAAGTCAGATTTATCCATTTTTTCTTTTATGGTATTGATTTCAAGTCTTGTCTAAGAAAACTACTTTGAACAAGATCACAAAAATATTGCCCTATGTTTTTCTTTAGAAGTTTTATAGTTATAGATTTTATATTTAAGTCTATGACCCATCTCAAATTAAACTTATTTAACATATAATATGTTTATAATATTTAAATATTTATATATAAACATAAAAGATAAATATATTTCTATAAGAATAGTC